>PKRV01001827.1:381336-422027 GCA_003709505.1 Hyphantria cunea | reverse complement strand
ATTGTTCTTTTTCGCATTGAGGATGGTGACCACCACTCCTGGATTCTGCTCATGCTTTCCATCAGGCAGGGCAGAGTCATTTTGGCAGCTTAAATATAAAAAAAAAAAGCCGTTTTTATCTCTTTTGTTCCTTATTTCTAATCGATGCAAGTACAATGTGCCATAGTAGCAAAGCTTGTCAGGATACTCTAAGTCTTCTTTCAGAGTACATGACTTAAGGTCACACAGCGACACGGCGGCTGAGTGTAGGGTATGGATATAGGATGGTATAGGCCCATGGATTTTTTTTTCCGATATTAAATTGTCTGTAATTTTTTGCGGGGGTAATATCACACATATTTACACATTTAAGATTAACACACTAAAAAAATCGCCTGTCACTACGAACTATAAAAATTTAAACAAAACATTCTGAATGTCACGCACGCTTATATATTCTGTGTCATAACAGTGTAATGCATAGGCCCATTTGGGCTTATACTTTGACAGAGAGGAACGCCTGCACATGGCTCCCTACTGTGTTGCTCTATGCCCATGATACAAACAACAATGAATATCATTAATAAGAACGTATTATATTAGTCTGGGTCTGGAAATATTTCAGAATAAGGATCTAAAGCACAGCAATGGATTTATAAATCGTTTAATGGTAAAGAGAGAGAAGATGTTTTAATATCATAATATACAAATATTGCTAATTACGTATAGGTATAAGCTGTATAACTTTGAAACAAACTCTATACCAACCATTCTTCTCATTATCTTCACTCATTCTGGCTAGGATGGCATGGTAGTCTTTTCGAAGGAAAGGCCAATCTCTGAGGCAGTTCATCAATATTATGTACTAGCTGTTGCCCGTGGTTGCGCCCGTGTATATGCCGGTTATCGCGGCAAACAGGAGCCTGTGTTATATGGCTATTGTTTTATTGTAAAGTTTCATTAAAATCTATTTATTAGTTTTTACGTGAAAGAGTAACAAACATCCATTCATACTTACATACTTTCGCGTTTTTAATATTAGTAGAATAGGTATACTGCGTGGCATTAATTGTAAAGCTGATTATTTTAAAACAATAACATTATTCTCGTAATAATTCAGGGGAAAACCGAGCTGTGACACATATAATACTTATGTAGGTACATTCGTGTCATTGTTTTATGGGCTGTTGAAGGTTTTGATAAAGGTCATATTTACAAAGATATTCGGTAGATAACAAAAAAAAGGTTATACAATTTGTTTTAATATTTATTTACAACTTAATGTTCATATACTAAATCAATTATCTCAGTCCTTATTATAATAAATAAATTGTTGTTTATTTATAAAGTACTAAAACAAAGATTAGTGAAACTAGATAAACAAATGTTTTCATGCTAATCTGATAACACAATGTACTAACGTGCACTTAATAATTTACAATAATTTATCGCAGCTGAAAATAGATAATTTAATAATAATCGCTTTATTGTAAACCAGCTTATTCACAACTTAGACAGGCAACAACAGCTTAGAGGTACAGTTGGCGGCTTTATCGCCCGAAGGCACACTTATGCTTATCTTACAGGCACATTTATGCTTATCTTACAGGCACATTTAAGCACTTGATTAACAATAATTGGTGATTAAAAGGAATTTGACGATAAATAAAAAGATTAACAAATACTTCCTGTCAATAAACTGTAAAGAATACTTTGTGGAATATAAACACAGGATATGATGTAATAATACGATATGAGATATGATTGTTTTATTTAAAAATTACTTTCATTAATGGCAAATAGTTATTAATTATCATTAAAACCCACAATCATTTTTTATGAAACTAAAATCAACTAAACCCATTTCGTGTATTACTAGACGTATTGTTTACAAAACACATGGTATGTATGATGCACCTTATGACTAACTCCAGACAGAAATAATCATCATAACATTGATTAAGGACAGTACAAGTAAATATTTGTGTACATTGACTATAACTTCGTCGTTGAGGTAATATATTAAAGTTAAAATCGGATATAATAGGGATCTATCATCTGATATTAGTTTCCATAATACTATTTGGTGTTGATATAAACTCAAAAATGGTTTTAAGTGGAATATTTTAAAGAGGAAATTGTACCTAGGTGCAAACAGCACGATGATATATAAAAGTTTTAGAATTTGTGACGAGAGAAGCTAAAAGATGTATTTTGTATGTATTTTGGAAACTGTTTCCAACTGTAACCTAACCTAAACAGAGCTTCAAAGATGTTGCCCAAAGGTATATTTCAGCAAATATTTTTTTTGCAAAATATTGTAAACACTTTTACTTACAGTGCCGTTTTGGATAATGGTTCTCTAAAGACTTTGCAAATGTTGTAGGTAAATAGTTTTTTTTTTAATAATGTTTCCGGGATAGTAATAAAGCAAAGCCTCAAGTAAAGACAGTATTAAATAAACTCATATATAACACTTACATGCTAGATGGCGTGTCGAACGTTGTTGATTAATCACACTAAGTATTAGCACTATTATCTATTCTGTGCTACATCTAACAGCAACAGAATATCATGTTCCTTGACCTTCATTCTTTTAAGTATTTTTAATCTAGAGTTGCGTGCAATTGGAGTGACGTATGTTCAGAATTGGACCACGATGTGCTGATGATCATATTGCTTGATGATTAAATATCTATATACTTATCCATTATTATTCAATTATAAAGGAGTAAACGGAATAGTAGTCGAAGATCCAGAGGCAAATCAAAGACCAAAGGCAAGATGGGAAGACGTAGCAAGGGACATGAGAGACTCTTAGGTTTCTAAATACAACGCGAGAGACAGGGCGAAGTGGAGCAGACACACGATGAAAGTTGACCCCACCAGCTTGTGGGATAGCTTGGAAGAGAGTGTGAAAATATATGAATAAACATACTTCTTCTGTCTGAAACCTTCTCTTTATTATTGTCGTCCTTCTCCTTGGTAATGATTGTGTTGCAAAAAAACTATCGTGTAGTATCAGTTAATATATTAAGTACCGGTATAAAGGTAGATTATGTTATAACATAATCTACCTTTATACCGGTACTTTTTTCTTATCGTTTTCTATAATATCATCTATCTATCACAGCCTATCGTTTTTCTTAGAAAATCAACTTAGCTATAGCTAAGTTGATTTTCTAAGAAAAACGATAGGCTGTGATAGCAACTTTAAGCCATTTGTGTACTGCATTTAATCAAAACATGTCTTTAAAGGTTTTCAAGTCAATCGCACTAGAATAAGATTGTACACACATTCAATAAGCAACATGCTAGGGATCCTTCCTATAATTATGATACTGAATATGTAATTATAAGTATGTATTATGATTATCTTTATTATGGGTTCTTGAGTGGAGACCGCGTCTTGGCAAACGTACTGAGGGACGTCCACAGGCCAGGTGAAGAAATGATCTGCGCAAGAAGGCTGGCAGGAGCTGGATGCCAGAAGCCTGGGAACGAGCTAAGTGACGTGAAATTGGAAAGGCCTATGTCCAGCAGTGGACTGCGATAGGCTGATGATGATTATTATGATTATTGTGGAAAGTTGATCATCAACAACCTTAATAGTCCACTTCTAGATATAGGCCTCTCGTTAGAGAGGAAGTTTTGGCCTGCTACACTGCTCTATATATATGCTATATATGACCGCTGGCCAGACATATGTATGGCCTATGTATAGACACTATTAGGTAGTCAAATGAGTAGGGGCACTTATTTTTCATAGATAAATAGTGTTTTATCTACTTCGACTATAGCTTCTTCCCAATAACAAGATATCCTTAGTGTCTATTAGGAACCCGTCAAAGATTCGCGAATTTCATAGTTTTTAAAATGACTGTGTGAGACTAAGCTCAAAACATACGTATAATGCCTTAATCGAATCACCAAGGCCGGCAAAGCATTAAATCTAATTTAATACATGTCTCAAGTTCCAGGTGACAGTGGCTAGTAACTTATTATAAGTGGATCCGTCTGCTGGCTTGTCGCCTACACCATCAAAAACCATGGAACCATTAGAGCACATGAAATCGGTCTAGACGGTTTTTTTCAAACAGGATAAGTCCCGTACGTAGTACCTACTTCGGCCTTGGCACCCTCACTATATCCTGTAGGTTGTATGAATAAAGAACAAGTTTAATCTTGATCAAAATAACGTTATCCGTAGAGAGAATTTGAAAACACGATTTAGTTTCATCTTTTTTGGACGAATATTTTCTTCAAATTGAAATTATGACTGATTATGACTGAAAATATGATTTAAATAGGCAGTCACATCGTTGTGAGATTGATACCCTCCTACATAGGGCATCACTTTGTGAGATACATTGTGACATAATAGTTGTTGTCTGGGTGTTGTTTGTGTCCGTTTCATTGTACGCGATATATTCCTATTAAAAAATAATTGCAGCCCTAATGTTAGCCCACTTTATAATAATACATGATAATTTCTCTACTGTTGAACTTATGTTCATTTTTTTTAGTTACAGCAATAAACTCACTCACTCTTGAGTCACGGTCTTCATGTAAAAGTGTACCTAATTGAATATTTTTGAACACTTCCGAAAAGAAAGATAATAGAGCCAGGTTTAGTTTTTTTTTATTGAAAAGTTACGATCTACATTCAACTGCAGCTGGACATTCAACGTATTTCAAGGACAATCGTTCGGCGCCGTTCTTTCCGGTACGGCTATTACGATAAACGGGAATTTGATATTTTATGCGTTTTATTATTTGATAAAAAAACTGTAAAATTTGTCTTTGTTGTTTCTGCCATTGTGAATATATTTTGATTGAAATAGCTATCTGCGAGGCTGCGAGTTTTAAAATGATATAATCAAGTACCGGCCTTGCTTTGTAAGAAATTAAAATTATTCCTATAAGCTCTAAGTATTAAGAAATACTTTTTTTTTACGTGGTGGAATGCCTTTTCACAGAGGGTTCACTTTGTGTGGGACTCCTGACTGACTCGCCAGATTACCCACTAAACCACCACGGTGTGCCACTCTCACACGGGAGAGATCCGGGAACCGCTTTCTTTCGCCATCCGGACTCCTCCCAGAAGTATTATGAAATACTAGCTGAACCCCGCGGTGTCAACCGCGGTATAAAAAAACAGCAGATAAGGCAGGGCGAGGACGCGAAGCTAGTCTAAAAAAAGACCTAGTTACTCTCATATCATCAGCTATATGTCAGTGAAAGTCCCATCAAGTTAGGTCACGCCGTTCCAGATATTCTGCTAATCAATAAACTGACAGACAGCCAAATATTTTAAAGATTGCTTTTTTGATGTAAGAACTGTATAGGTATACTTTCATATGGGTACATTTAGTGAAAACTGGTAATTTTAAATTACAAACATACATTTCAATTATATTTATTTGTATAGATAGTCCTAAAATACTTGTTGCACATACGAAGGACTTTCATCTACACACGGCAGACGAAATACGGAGTACTTGCGATTAAACCATTACCAGAGGAACGAAAATTAAACATCAGAATAATTAAAAACTATAATTCATTGCAGATGTGTGAGTGAAGAAATAAGTTATTTATAATTCATTGCAGATGTGTGAGTGAAGAAATAAGTTATTTACAATTTACACGCATACTATAAACGTGTAATATTATCATCATCAACAACAATCCACAATGTCCCACTGCTAGGCTCGGGTATCCTCTCAGGAGAGGGTTAAGTTATAACATATTATAAACTAGACAAGGTATTTCTTTTGGCGTGTACCTATATATAATTTTCCTTTCCAGCCGATCTCTCGTTGTCGTTTATCCTATTACCTTATTCGTTGACGCTGTTGTGTCGATTTAATAGACCGGGTCACCAATAAGGTGCACTTATAAGGTTTGATCATTTTATTCATTCATCATGTTCATTCTTTTTTGATCTAACATGTACATTTATTAGCTAATCAAAAAATTTTCGTCGTGATTAGGCGTCGAATATAAGAGGACCTAAAATCACATGGCCCAGGTCCTTCCAGAGTAGAGTGCCCAAAGTCGGCCGTTTAAGTGGCTATTAGTGGTATTACTAAATACTTTTGTCTCCTGAATCCCAAAAAGCAGGAGACTCGAAGGGATTTTCCATTTCGACGACAAAAAAAAGCTAAACAAATTTATCTTCTAATTGACGTCGATTTGTATAACACCATAAATACAAATCATAAAACGTAAATACACACATAATAAATATCTTATCTCAGTACCTAGTAAATACCGGCTGGAATTACACAAAGCACTCGTGTTCCCATTGTATCCACTTTTTGTGAAAATATGTTAAGTCCAATTTTAATCTTTATTCCCACTAGCTGAGACCCGCGGTGTTACCGGCGTGTCTAAAAAAAGTAGCCTGAGTTACTCCTTACACTTTCAGCTACCTGCCATGCCCGATATTTATGCACAGTGAAAACAGTTTGTCGTTTTTTGCAGGAGGAAATCATTCCCCCGCAAAAAGTGACACAATAGGCTTGTACTTTGGCAAAATGGGACGCCTGCGTAAGGCTATTACTCCCTATCGTGTTCGTCTATGGGTAGAACTTGCTACTCGATGTCTATCTTCTTCGATCAAATATACCACATATTAAGGGAATATAATCGTACAGGAAGCATTATCACACAGGAAAATATAATCGCCTTGACGATTATTATCACTAGTCGTATTAATATGAGTTATTTTGATTACTAATAATAACACAATGTCGTAAATAATTATCATATTCGATTATCGTATACGTCATAACGTCAGCAATATTATTACCTATCTAATTTGAAAAATAAAATGATTCGTATTGAATGCGAGAATAGAAAGCCTTTTTTTAAGACAAACGCCCACATTAGGCATATATTCTGTGTCTCGGGGGCCTTTACAGACGTACAAGAAACGGACAAAGAAGTCGCAGACAAAGAACAGCAATTTGTTATTCACACAAAGTGTCGACCCACGTGGGATCTGAAGCCACAGCACTCTTCACAGTAGAGAGCGGCTTTTGAAACGCATAGACCACCATAGCATCCATGATATTTTTCCTAACAAACTAGTTTATTATTGAAGTGGAGAAGTTTTGCTTTCTTCAACTTGGTCTCATGATAACCTGTAAATTATTCATCCACTAATAAACGTGATTTCAGTTACTAGAGAGATTAAGGTTTAGAAACAGTCGACAGTTCAGTGGCGAACGAGTGAGACGAAGGCCAAGTGGTCTTGCTTGGTGGAACATGGCCTGACGGTCTGTACTAATCTTTAGTCTTTTGGATGAGATTAGGATCGAGTTTCCGGTCAAGAATCATACTTAGTCATCGCCTTAATTTTTCTCTCTTTAAATGTTTTCCAATAATAAAAATATAACAATAAGTATACCATTTAGGTAGAACATGAATACTATACTAATAATTTACTAAAAGGTATAAGATACAAATTTAATTAGCAAACCAGCCATCTTCATTTCTTGCAATAGATATATATATATACAAACACTACAAAATCGCTGAGATGTTATAATAAAAAGATATGAAGCAGCTTCTGTTGGTAAATTGGATTTAGAAAGATTTATTGCTAAATTTATTATAAATAAGTAAAGCTAGATTGCGAGAAAGATAGTAAATTAGCAATTTAATATAATACAGACTCTAAAATATATTCAATACTTTTTCTAAAGTTCAATTTAAAAATGTTGATAATTGTCTTACGACTCTCGTCTATAATCGCCTCTAAAAAACCCAGATCGGTCTTTTCGTTTTAAAACAATGAGGCCACATACAAAAGCACAGAGATAAAGGTACACAGGTACACAAGTTAGACTTATAACATCTGTCGTATTGCGTGGGTCTTTTAATTTTTTTGATAAAGACCTTATTTGTTTTTGACGACTTTAACCATCAATGTAGGTATCTATTTGTGAATCGAACCATGCAAAGTACCAAGTACCATATTACTGAATTGTAAATGGTATATGTACAATTTAGTAATGAGCTTAATAATTGTATAAAAATCTAAAAATATACAGTCATCATATTGTGTATCGGAAGGGACATTACAAAAATTCATTCAAATATACACAAAGAACATAGACACACTAGAGAATGTGGGTATCGAATCCACAGCAGTGAAGCGGTGAGGTGATCGCTCAAACTACTATACTATCCTAACAATCCTACACTACAGTCTTCGTTGTTTTAGTTTATAAAATGCGTTCGATTCAAGAAGACAAGTTGGTAGTCATCTACTTTTTAGTATTTTTTAGGACAATCAAAATAGAAATCTAAAAATGTTGAAAGTTATTTTTGGATATCGGGACTTTACACGAGTGTGGGACAAACGCTATTCTATATAACGATAGGTACCCAAGTATTAAGACTTTTTCACCACTTTTATTATACATAAAATCAGGGATTCAGCGAGTGGGTTTTTGCATGTGCCTCTATTTTTTTAATAACAACCTAGCTAATGGAAATAGGATTTGAGGCAGACAAATAGAAATAAATTAATTATTTTCAACATTTCAAATCCAAAGCCTTCATTCCCATTACCTCTAGATGTATAAAACCATAGAGATCACAATGCAACTATCCTAGACTTATATGAAAGTGCAACATAATGAAGATAAGCAATATTGAAACATGCCTACCTTATTTGAATCAAAATAGTATGGAGCGTGGTAAGTTTTATATCTTCTTAATTTATGCAAGTACCTAGTGCCTATATGTGCATATCAATCAAAGTAATTTTAAGTACTTTACAGTTAATAAACTTTATAACAATGAACTTACCGTAATTTTTTCCCATCTTGGTTAGTACAAGTTATCTTGTTGTCGCTGTTGAAATCATAAGGCAATTAATTTAACTCTCAACACAGATCACTCTAATATCACAAACTATTCCTACTTCACAAATCTCGGTCGTTCGCTATTATTTTAACATCTTCAATTGGTAGGTACACACAAACAAAAACACATTAACTGGAAATAATTACAGATTATAACTTCAATAAAAGAATAGTAACAACAAAATTACCAGCGTTATTTTAAATAATATTTTAAGCAAAATATGTTGAACTCGTTGTTTATTTACATTTGAAGTAAAAGTTTGTTGACAATCATGTAACAAATAAAAAAAAATCGCAACACGCTCGTGCTAGTGTGAAGCGCACCGAGCGTTGACTGACTGACTAGCGAGTATGCAACACACAACTATTCATTCGTTGGCAATGGTCTCCCGCCCGAGTGATTCACTCAATTCACTGTATTCGTCTCGTATACAAAGAGACTGCCTTTGTCATTGTAGTAGGTAGCGGTTCTCGTTGTGCTTGCTACTTGCTATTAAACGCAACGCTATTTGTAAACTGGTTCTTCCTAATTGTAGTAGATGTCAATTAACTCAATTAAAGCTCACCATTAGTTCTTATTCAAAAAGTTTCTTGCATGAATATACCTATTTAAAAACAACCTTTTATTGATCTGTAATCCGTCTGTAGTAAATAATATTTCTTATAGAAAGACTTTATGAGTAGTCAGCTCTCAGCAGTCATCGACGGCATTATGCCTACAACGGCGAATATAAGAATATAGAGTGACACAGTTTTTTGAAGTGGATTAGGTATCTACCTAAAAGTATTACTGTGTAGAGCGGTGAGAGGCGCGACAGCCACCTGCCGGGATGACTCTGGTTAGCCCGGGATGTATCTCAGACGTGAGGTACGGTAGGGGCAGGAGCGGTTCTAAGGTGAGGGAGAGGGTTTCATAGGGGACATGACCCCCCCTTCACCCAAAATCTGTACACATGTAATTTTTTCCAACTGCTACTTGAACCTCTTTTTTTCTCTTCAGTTTCTAAAATTGTTCAACAAGAAATTAAAAGATTTACTTATTAGATCGGTATCGGTAGCCCCACACACGCCCTTCGTGTAACACGGAGTTAGTTCGCAAAATATTCATTGTTTTTAATGTGTGCAATTAAATTATATATTGTGCTATAAAGTCTAATTCTACCACATATAGTAATTCGGGTAAGACTTAAATTGATTATCAGTGAAACCTCCTCCAAATATCAGGCTGCGACCGCGCCTGGGCCGTGGAACCCGCAACAAAATTAATCAGAAGAAAAACGGGAAGCACCACGGATAAAATGTTAAGGGTCCTTAGTGAGCTATATTTGATTTCTATGGTATGTATGGCAGAATTGCGTTCCTGGAGCTTCTCCAACTGCCGAGGTAAGCCGCTGCGGGGCCACACACACTAACTTCGTGCCTGCCCCCCCCCCCCCCCCCTCCACAAAGGATATGGTGCAAAAATGCATATCCTTCGTAAAAAAATGTATCTTGTAGTAGAGAGTGGACCTATAAGTTTAACAAAGCTGTAAAACCCAGTAAAATTACTACAATTTCTTTATCTCATACTATAAATATAAAATAAGTTCCAAGAACAACAATCAATGAGTCATTTGTTTTGGTAGTCACTTTATTTGTTTTTATTATACATTGTATTTTTAGAAAAATAATACCAGAATGAGGAGTTTTCTGTAAATACTGAGGCCGCGGTACATTTATTATTATAGATAATTTCATAAAGTATTTTCAAAGTAAGTTTAAGTGTAATTAAATCACCCATAACTATAATAAAAACCATTAAGCGGCTGGCCTGGAGTATTCTACCAACTGTGAGGTTAGTGTTTCATAGTAGATAAAGTTTTAAATACCAAAATAAATAGTCATTGTCACTTTAGATTTTCAGGATGCGTAAGTCATTTAAACAAAGTAGGTTTATAAAATCACTTCCAATTATTTGTAATCTGAGATAATCACCATAAGCTCATTAAGCATCATAACTCTAATATTATTACCTTGCCACAATTACTTTTAACTAAAAATTTACTGAATGTGTATTCGTGAATGACTGTGCTGTTATAACACACTAAACAAATCCATGCATCTTAAAATTTTATATATACTAAGAAAAGACTAATTATTTTATATTACTATTTTCAAAATTATAAACATATTTTTCAATTTTGAAAATATCATATATACAATGTACTTTTACATAAGTTATATCTAGACACAGATCCAATGATATGGTCATTCACCACGCAATCTTTGTACCGGAGAGAAATCCCACCCACAACCCTAAGCATAGTAATAATGATACTCATGATCGCTAATGACAAAAGCAACAGGATTTTAATTGTCCCTAATGTAGCACATGTCAAACTATCAACTAGTTATATTTTAGAAAAAAAAACGAATTTTTATTTTTCAGTACAATTCGGAAAACTCCAAATATTATTTAAATTCATCAAAAAAAAAAACACTAGAACGGAAACGGACCAAACGTTACAAATTTATTTTGGGGGTGAACAAACCTCAGCCTTAAAATTGTATACATTTTTTAAAACTATTGAAATGAAATGAAATCATTTAGGTATTGTGCAATTCGGTCCAATGAATACTTTTGCTAGTTAAACTTTCTTTGAGTTGATTTCGGCCTTTCCTAACTGGACTAGTCTTGACGATGAAGGACGAAACAAACCCAGAGATCATCGTCTTTTTTAAAGTCCATATAGATAATTATCGCACTTTGAGTCACATGCGAGAAGCCATAGATCGAACTAAGTGGTGTGAAATTGGAGAGGCATATGTCCAGCAGTGGACTCCAATAGGCTGATGATGATGATGATGAGCTATCATTAATTAGTAAGGATAATATTTTAAAAAATGTCAACGACAACTATATTTAAAAAGAATTTGTTGTTTAAAGAAGAATTTGTTTCAAACTATTATCGTATATAAATTATCATGACATCAAAATAAGATATAAATTTAAACATTGGTAACAAGATATGAATTAATAAAAAAGAACCCGACTGCGTATAATTTTTATGTTCGGTTTTTTTTAAATTTTGATGTACCCAGTGCCAGTGTCTCACGATTAAGACGAATCTATTGACACCACTCACACAAAATTCGACAAGCCGTTGAGGCTCTAGAGCGTGGCAAAGAAATATACATACACACATAGATACATACATACATACACTCAAAAACAAAATCCTCTTTCTCCCGCAGTCGGGGAAAAATAAACCGCATGTGCAGAAAGGGCAGCTCTATCTTAGGCAGCTATGTCATCAAAATGATATTAAAATACTTTATACATACTATTACGAGATAAAACATGAAAGTCCCTTCATAGAATAGATATTAAAGTTTTGTATTCGACGTAACATTTTTTGTAAATTTTAGAGTATTAAGTCTACTTTATTTGTGATATAGGTAAATAAATATATTATTAAACGTTTTTGTAATTTATTAGCTTTTAACTAGTTTAGTTTTGGACGCGGCTATTCCCGCATGTATGTTGGTTATTGCGTTATAGAGTAGTAAAGTATCTCTAAGCTAAATTTATTTGAAATCGGTGAAGCGATTTAGTCGTGAAAGCATACCAATCAGACAGAGTTACTTCCGAATTTATAATATTATTATGGATTTATGAAGAAGATAGCAAGTTCCTCAACCTTCCAGGGACATAATATTAGAACGTTACTGGTCTTTGTTGGCAGATCTGAGTTTATTGATCTTTGTAATTCATTGTAGGCGTTGGTAAAATTATAATTTTCTATTCTTACAAGTATAACTTAGTTCTGCGATGTGGATGTTCCTATATAGTTTTAAATATATTTTATAAAAGTTTGTTTATGGAGTTGAAATTTATGGTGGAGGTAGTAATCCAATAGAAATGGATAAAACATATAACCACCCTTAGTAGTCCGTTTGGCGAGGGTATCGCCACGTACAACCTACGCTCAACAACATTATCTATCCCACCTATTTGGCCAATGTACTCGAAGGCTGGAGAGTGCGTACAATGACCTCACCTGGGATGCTCGAGACAAAGTCTTTCTCACTTGATTTCTTTTCTCGGATAACCAATGCAATTCTTCATTTAAACTACATAAATACACCAAGCCATATATTAGTGGATAATAAAGAGATAAGAATGCAGATTTTATGATCCATATTCGTTTTTAATAATAAAATACAACTATGCATCTCTGAGCCAGAAATAGCCTGCCTATTGAAATGAGAAGTCTTAATAAAAATTTAAACAGTTCGTTTAATAAACCAAATTCGGGGTAAATGGCCGTCTCTGTGCACTATAGAAGCGAAACAAAGTCCTTGCACCGATCCCTGTCTGGTTGTTGACCCGGCTTTAAACTTCCATTTAACTTATTTTACTCCTATCCACTACAGTTGGGAAGCTTTCAGGTTTCTTAATGGTTTTTTATTCTAATTAATGATTAACACTTTCATTTGATCTCTAATTGCCGCTAATATATGAATGGCTCTTTTGCTGTCTCTTTGCTACCTGTAGGAACCCACGCAGTAGAAACAGAATTGGTTATCTACAATAAACATTATAGATCATTACAAAAGGGAAGTTTTAGTTATATGATTATTCCAACGTAATATAACCAAGAACATTTAACTCATCAATCATCATTAATAATAGCCTTTAATAGTCCTTTTTTTTACGTGTGGAAAACTCCTCGGGCCTTCACCCCACCGGGGTTTGCGGCGGGGCGGTATGTCGGAATCGAACCCACTAAAACCTCATGGTGTGCCACTCTGCGCGAGAGGGATCCGGGAACCGCTTTCTTACGCCATCCGGACCCCTCCCAGCGCCTGCTCGCACTGAAGCCGGCACCGTCTGCTGTTCAAAACTCGCAAATTAGGCGACGAACGGCACACGCGTTACGTCGCCCCCTCGCGGCTGGCCTGTAAAGCGGATGGAGGGGAAAACCCGTCCCACCTATCCGCGGCCACACTCAGGGCGGCATGAGGCGCTGATAGGCCGCCTCCGCCGCCCAGTTCGCCGGCGACGGATCGGGTCCGAGTGGAGGTCGTCCTCCCGGGCCTTCTCCGCCGCCTCCTTCTGCGAGATGACTTCCTCGCAGAAGGTCGCGACCACGGTAAAACTNACCTATCCGCGGCCACACTCAGGGCGGCATGAGGCGCTGATAGGCCGCCTCCGCCGCCCAGTTCGCCGGCGACGGATCGGGTCCGAGTGGAGGTCGTCCTCCCGGGCCTTCTCCGCCGCCTCCTTCTGCGAGATGACTTCCTCGCAGAAGGTCGCGACCACGGTAAAACTACTCTCGCCGCCGGCCATGGAGCGTACGACGGCCGGCAACGAGAGATCTCCTCCGATGACTGCAGTGGGGGCCCGACGCTGCAGCGCCCAAGCGGGGCACACCGCCAGCGTGTGCTGGGCTAAGTCCTCACTGCAGTCGCAGTGGCGGCAGGTGGGACTTAATTCCCTCCTGACGACCGAGTGCAGGTAGTTCCCGAAGCAACCGTGCCCGGAAAGCACCTGCGTCAGTCGGCAGGAAAGGATCCCGTGCTGCCGCCAGGATACCGGAGGCCCATACCCCAACCCCTCACCCCATCCCCATCCTCCTCCCCCAAAGGCCGGCAAAGCACTTGTGACGCTTCTGGTGTTGCAGATGTCTATGGGCGGCGGTAATCGCTTACCATCAGGCGATACGTCTGCTCGTTTATCCGCGATTCCATAATAAAAAAGGAGGCTTTAACCCACTATATCACGATAGCTAGACCGATTGGAATAAAGTTTGCTTCCTCGTTCGTTACAGTGATATTGTCCCGAGCATTTTGATCCTTTAGTCGCATCACTCATGCGTTAATTAGGAGTTTTGGTTATCTTAATCCGTCATCAGAAGGAGATGAATTAAAAGCTAAGAATTTTATTAATGTCATTAGATGGATAGTGTTTGTAACTTTTTAGTTTTATACTTATTAAAACTTAATATAACCAAGAGCTTTTAAACTTTAATATTTCATGACATAATGATTATTTTCACGGGAATTAACGCGATCACTAATTTAAAGGTATTAGATCCCTCTGATTTGTATGTAATACATTTAAATAAGTGATCGCGTTAATTCCCGTAAAATAATTATTATAACCAAGAAAGAGTGTTTCATTACTTTTTTTGCATAAATTATCTTATCATTGTTAACACTGGTATAATCATTGTTGTGTTTATTTGTTATCAATACCTCGAAATAACGCACATTATGGGAAGAACTAGAATAACTAGTCTTTGCCCGCAATTTAGTAGGTACTCGTGGAGATTTCCAAGATTTAATATACAAACTTACACGCATCTTTTCACCCCCTAAATGAATGACTAATTGGTCAAAAATAAATTAGTCATTCCTTTATAATGCATCAATATTATTTATTAGCTTTTGCCTGCGGCTTAGCTGGCGCAGAAGTAGATATTTTCATCTCCTTAAGGGTGACATTTCCATAATTCCTTTCTTAGTGCTCACTTATGTCATATAAAAAACCTAATGCCAAATATCATTGATGAGACGTCTTACAGTTGTTTTTTGTGATTGCTTTAACAATTTTCCACCCCTTTTTTACTATCTTAAGGGCTGATTTTGGGGATAAAAAATATTCTATTCTATATGGCAAGTGTGGATACATTTTGAGTGGGGAAGGCCCCGCTAATTACCAGATTTTATCTAAATCAGTTCAGCAGTAAAAGGATGATAAGTTAACAGACTCACTCACAGTCACACTTTCGCATTTAAAATATTTGTATGGATGAGTTATCGACACAATGTATTAATTTTTTTGCTCAGTTAGAGGTCTGGGTTTGATACGCACATTAGAAAAAATTATTGCGTGATGAAGACTGTCGTTTGTTTTGCATAGGTCTGTCCCGTGTTTTTTAAAATTATAAGTTTGTTTATTAGAAATTTGGTCACCATACTACATGCTTAGTTGTAAGTCTTAGTTAGGGATTAGACAACCGTGGTGGATCTGTGACATTATTTTAATTAGTACAGCAAAAAAACAGGGTGCCGTGACATGGATACTTACGGTGAAATTGGTCTACTAGCTCAGTCACTCAGCGTTCTAAGCAGAGAGCTTATAATGGCGTGTTTCTGAAGCTTAAGTGTTTACAAACATACTCACGTATTTTTAAATACATTCATCTTCTTCATCTCAGCCTTTTCCCAAACTGGTTGAGTGGCGGCTTTAAGTCTGTCGTTTAATTCGCTTTGTACAACACAAAAAGGCCAATGGCAAGAATGCTTTGCATATTTCATGGTAGGGATTATTTTAGTATTTATTTGGCTGGTAATTTCATGGGAATAACTTTTTAACATTCATTTCTAGAACTGCGATAAAAAACTATTTTATTTTATAGTTTAATTACAATGACTTTTACATAGGCTGCATTAAAGTTGGCCAACTACCGTAGGTGACTCAGGCGCCGAAGAACGCAGAACAATCTCGGTCCTCCATAAGTGCAAGCCTGAGGGTGAAAGTCAGCGTTGCCAGATTTTTTATTCAAATCGGGCAATTGAGACTTTTTAGTGAAAAAAGCGGGATTCTTTCGTCGGTAGCCGGACAGAAAAAAAAAGTATCAACGTATCGCATCCTATCAGAAATTACGATGGGAGCGACCAAAAAAATTCCTATTTACCCCCAAATAGCGGAACATTACAATTTTGATTCAGAAAGCGGGACGTCTCGCTAAAATCGGGACGTCTGGCAACTCTGGTGATAGGTAAGGCCATCTGTCACCCTAGCAGAAGCGGGCGCGGGTGACGACGCGAACGCTACGGAGCGCGCGCGCCTCCTTTTTGGGGACAACAATGGGAACATCGGGGGTTCCCACATTGGAGGGCGCCATCTACAAACCGTTGTTGGTACTTCAGAGTTCCAGGGTTTTCCTTTCTAGGGTACACCTGGTTCTAATATTCGAGAAGGCGCACAGCACAGAAAAAGAAATAAAGGCTGCATTAAACTTGTTCGTTACAGATGGCTATCACAAATTAGTGTCATTGTTCTCAACAACAGGGCGTAGTGCCATATTATTAAAATCATTCGTGTATGATTTCCAGTCAATAAATTATTTCAGTCAGATATATCGATCTAAATATTTTATAGTTTTTTATGTAATTGGTAGACAACACCATCTATTTTTTAAACTAAGAAAGTTTTTAGCATGTCAAAGTTTATGAAACGTAAATTTACAAAAGGCATTCCCTTTTGTAACTTATTGAAGAAAATTTTGCAAAGTTCATGAGTATGAGAATTACAAGAAGAGTAAAGATGATTCACCTTATAAAATAATTATCTCATAAACATTCATTTTACACATTGCTAGGTGTACAGGATCTGCCATTCTCATTTATCCTGTACACCTCTAAAGTGGGTTCTAGGCACATCACTATATGCATATGGTTATTCACACATTCATACACACAAAGATACATACATATATACACCACCCACACACACACACACACACACACTAACACACAATACTTACTCACATTTATATTCACACAGACTTTTTCATTTTTATCCATCTCACATGTTACGGAAAATTAATCTTATTACACCCTCTTTACCTACTTATCTGGAGTTAGGACAGGCTGGTTATTCTGTCATACAGGTTCTACCTAGTACGGAAACCAGTCTCTCACACAGATCTCTTTGTTTTCTGGAATTTTCTGTGTATATTTTGATTTAACAGATTTTTGTAATTGTGTGTGAGAGAAAAATTTGTAAAATAAATAAAAAAAAAATTAATTAAAATTATAAAATTATGAAAGTATACTCGTGATCAATCAATACTTATTATGGTTTTTATTGATGTGAAACATCTGTAGCCGCACGTAAAACCGATTTCTGGCCACGCATGCCGTGGCGACGCTTCGCCACGCTATATGATGACATATATAAGTCTAAATGCAGTAGTGTGTACGGTGTATAAATTATATATATTGCAGTGCATTACTATTTCGTATTTTGCAAATTAGATTAAGCTTATTACTATTTCTATCAATCTATAATCTATTAAAACTATGAAATAGTTTAATTGTTAATGTAAGAGCAGTAGTATACTTATAAAATCTTATTCTTTTAACATTAATTATTATTTATAAGTTGGTTACAGGATATAAATTATTAATTTAATTTTTATATATTTCGTTGCAATATTAAAGCAAGTTTAACAAAAATATGTTATTTAACGATCTTATTCTTTCTTACATATTTCTTAATAGTCATCGTTATCTAGAAAAAAAATCGTAATATTTTATTTTATCATTATGACTATAGTTGCTATCACAATCTGTTCTTTTCTGCGTATTACTTTTACAAAATAATCTGTTCTTTTCTGCGTATTATTTTTACAAAATAATGTCGATGTTTCACATCTGCCAGGCGTCCCGTGACGGTTCACATTTTTTTTATAAAATCTTATTATAATTACATTCATCCGTTGATCCATTTCCTTCATAGAGACACTATTATTAATAATATGTTGTCGCCGTTGAGTGCAGACCGCGTTGCAAACGCAGTGTAGGAGGTCCACAAGCCAGGTGGAACGATGATTTGCGCAAGGAAGTAGAAGCTGGATGTGAGAAATTGATGATTGAACCAAATAGCGTGCTATTGGAGAGGTCCATGTCCAGCAGTGGACTGCGATAGGCTGATGATTAATAATCTACACAACACTTGCGGCTAATAGTGAGTGCAATGGTTATACAGAAATACAACTCTCAACATATTTCGTTATCACATATTCAGGTCGTTTCAGAAAGTTTTAACATATTTTCAGCTTTATAAACAACCACTTTTTATCTTGCAATTATACTGCACACACATAAAACACGTACAGCACGTGCAGTGTTTTATTGTAATGACAGACGTATAGGAATATAAATATGACTATTAGTATATTTTTACTATACTTTTTTTCAAGGAAGTAAATTAAACTAAGTCGGTCGGTCATAATAATTTTATTCGCATATAATAATAATTGATTATGATACATGGAGCGTTAACCCGCGTCGTTTTGTAGACGCGCCGAGATTGACTCGTTCGACCGCGCTCCAAATTAGATTTATTATTCGGTTACATCGCATCGACTTCGCTCTGTAAAACACCGTAGCTACATATTCACTAATGAGAAGTCTCGAGGCAGCATCAGACGAGGACTCGCGGTCCCCAGGGTACTCCAGTCGTCGCAACGGGGCCGTCGACCGGTCGCGTCTATATTTACTTAAATATAACAGTCAAATAGTCGGATGGCCGTCGTTTAAATACGAACAGAACGCGCCGCGCTTTCGCCACCTTAGAAGAGGCGCATGTTGCGCCCAATTCGAACGGCTCAGAATCACTTCCATAATTTACTTTCTAATTAAAATAACGAAAATCTAAAGGCGGCGACGTGATGGAGCGATCGTCGCGCGCGCCGTTAGCGCTAAGTGTCCGTGCAGCGCGGTCGGGGCTCGAGCCGCGCGCCCTTCACTCCGCCTTCACTTCGGCGGGCGCCGGAGCGTCCGGGCCCGCGGGCGCGTCTCCCGCGTCGTCGGCGCCGGCCACCGCGTCTCCACCGTCCGGCGCGCGTTCCCCGCCACCGCCGCCGTCTGCGCAACACACACACTCGTCAGATTCCGCTTGCGATTCTTACCGGTCGATCGAGTCCCGGTCCCGGCGTGAGGCGGTGGCGGTAGACGAAGAAGAATGTACTAACTGCGCTGGTGCTGGTGATAGTAGAGGTTGGGGCGCGGTTGGTGGTGCGCGGCGTGGTGCGGGCGCGGCGCGGGCGCAGACGCGGGCGGCGCGCGGTAGAGAGGCGGCGCGGGCGCGTGCGGGCGCTGGCCGATCGGCGCGGGGTAGCGCGGCGCCGCCATGCCCCCGCGCGCCATGCCGCCCGACCCGGTGCCGCCGCCCGACCCTCCGCCGCATCGACCGTTGTTGCCCCCGCTTACCATTTGCTACAACGAGTAACGGTTACATCTTAAATCCAACGTTACCACCAGTTACTTCGATCGGCTTTATATGGAAATTTCGCGATCTTTTCCTCCTGATCGGGCTTATCGATAGATATACGAATACGTTATAACTCATCTCCCTTTACCTATTCATCAAATTCAAGATTTTTACCTGCTGCTGGTGATGTTGATGTGGGTTGTGAGGAGTGTGTGCCGGCGGAGGATGCGGTGGTGGAGCGTGGTACTTGTGTTGCGGTGGCGAGTGCGGCGGCTTCTGAGGCTTGGCTGCGCCCTTTGGAGTGGGCGAAGCCGCTTCGCATAATGGCGCGAAGCCATTCGCATGCTCATGTAAGGGGCTTTTCAACTGTTGCGGCGGTGGTCGCGGTTGTGGCGGAGCGTACTGTTGCTGCAGAGGCGCCCGATACTGCTGCTGTAAAAGTGTAAAGCGAACTCTCTAAGAACTGTAAAATAAGGCAGTCAGTATGAAATCCATCCACAACCCTTAATGTCCCACTGCTGGGCTCGGGTCTCCTCTCAGGAGAGTATTATTACAACCCACACTAAGTTCTATGTAGAAAATAGATACTAGATTTAATTATGTTGCAAACATTTTACTTTTTTGCACAATTATCAATAATTAGAAAAAATAGTTTCATATTGTTGTGCCACTGTTAAAATTGAACAAACTCTCTAAACAAAGGTCTTGATAGTGCATAGACAACTTTTGCCAAGACAAAGAAAATCAAAGACTCTGTGTTACTTAGTAGTTAAAATCTTAATTTTATATCATCATCATCAGCCATCATCACAACCTGTCAGTCCATTGCTGGACATAGGCCTCTCCAATCACACGCGATGGTGATAATGGGCAAAACCTTCCATGCGTAAGCAACAAATCTTAATTAGCTATTTGTAAAGTACTACATTGTAGAACAGAATGATGAGCAAAATTGAGTTACATAATACCTGTCATTTCCTTTTCGTGATTGGAAGTCTGTTTATAAAAAATAATAATAACAAGGGTAGACAAGCGTTTCGTTGTAACTTACCTGCATCTGCTGAACCGCAGCAGCGACTTGCAGTTGTGAGGAGAGAAACTGGGAGCCAAAGGCACCGGATTGTGCCGGTTGCGTAAATTGTAGGGGATATGTAGGCGCAGGAGCCGTCGGCGGCTGATAGGGCGAGTAGTACGAGCTTGCGGGAGGCGCGGGTCGCGGCAGTAGCCCCTGCAGGGAGTACGACGCGTCGCCCACCGGCGCCGAGTAGCCCAGGTATTGCTGCTGGTACGTGCTCACACCGCCTACCCCACCGACACCTCCCACTCCACCGCCTTTGCTGCCTGTATCACAATTACAGAAAATTGTTAAAATTTTCTCTACACACTAAAAATTTATTAAAAACCATCTCATTAGAAAGGTAGTTTTCGCCTAATATACCACCAAATTTTTTAGTTAGGTATCATCAACCGATTTAGAAAAAATCTATCATTGTTTTTTGATTAATTTGTTTTTTCATTTGTGAAATGTCATACGCACCAATAGCGCCTATCTGTTGTGTGGAAGGCTTGACAGTGGCCGACATGAGGGAATTAGAAGTGCTCGAAATTAGAACAGTACTGGGACTATTACCCAGTTGGCCCGACTGTCCGAATGCTGCACCACCACCAGCAGCTGCAGCCTAAAAAAAAGTAAGAAAATCTTATTTAATACCATAATTACTGTCTATTGACGTAAGTCATTTTGTTAGCTCATGTTTAACTTTCGAAGTACAAAAGCGAAGTTAAATGATAACTGACTTGGTGATGCAGCGGTAGCGTATGAAAACGCTGAAAATTAAGGTCTTTGGTCGAACCAAATGATTGTGTGATCTACAAATATTTGTTACCGAGTTTAAGTGTTTTTTATTGTTTTGTCCCATAACACAAACCCTGCTTAGCTTGGGACGAGATGGTGTTATGTGTTCGATGTCCGAAATATTATTAATGCTACAGCATTTCAAGTATTTTGCAGACACTCGAAAATCCCTCCCTCCAAAATTAAAGAGGAACAGTGGGTTTGCACTCTTACTATGGTCACCTTACTCAAAAGGAGAAAAGCGATGATGAGATAACATGATTGTATACTGAGAAGTCAATGTATCAGTATCTATGTGAGTCACCTATTAATACAACAGACAATGGCTTTTGGTGACCGGGTTCTCAAGTATATTTAAAAGAAATAAAACTCATTATAGAAACTGCTTTAACTGCAATTTGTTTAACATAAAAGTAGTAAATGAAAACAATTAAAATTGCAGTCACATGTCGTAAAAGTTTTTAATTAATGTATTGAAATGCGCTTACCATTCTATACTGATTTGGTAGACTTTGAAACATATCTGGAGGAGGCTGATAATTGTATGGGGCTGCTGATCCTGCACCATAAGGTGTGCCAGGAAACCCTCCGAACTGTCCACGACTCTGATCCAGGAAAGCACCATAGAGCCCTCCCTGCTGCGGTAGCTGCTGTGATGAGCCTAATAGTTGTTGAGAAGAATTAAACATCACCGCCGGCGGTGACGGCACTGATAGACCACCATACCCTCCTTGATAACCCACGTGGTTGAAGTGCTGGGGTGGTGGCGATTGTAGCTGCTGTGTTGGTTTCACTTTACATACATTCGGTGGCGCTGTCTCCGTACTGTTTTCCTCAAATGCAGTAAACTGGATCTCTTCACTTCCTTCAGCTACAGCAGGCATCTCCCAAACCTTTTTCACACTGGCGATTTTTAAATTGAGATCCGCCGCCAAAGGTGAAATAGTGCTTGATGTGCTCATGTGAACCCCACGTGGCAAGCCAAGAGTCTTGGCTGTCTTATCCTCCGTTAGCTGTCCTAAATCAGAATCAAATGCAAAATCTAATTTCATATCTGAAGAGTCTTCTTGTTTTTGTGATGTATCAAAAGATATGGGCAGCCCTAAGCTGGCACTATCTCCATCAGTAACTGCACTCTCCGATATTATATCTTGTATGGACCTAGGCCTGGGTCTAACTTCTCCGTTAAACGTGAGTGGACGATTATCAAGCTCAGGTTTTATGTCTTCAGCTTGTGTTTTAGTAATAGCTGTAGTAAGTTGATACTTTTGTTGCAAATTTTCGTCAGGGGTTGCAGTCTTATAATTAGTGTTTTCGAATATAATAGTTTCAACAGGTGGCGTAGCTCCATCTAAAACGCCTGTTTTATCAGCTGCCATAGCACAATTAGGTTGAACAGTTTTTGTTTCGACTGCAGTGTCTCCTGGAGTACTACGTTGACTGGATTGACCAGACTTGTTTTCAAGAATTTCTACTGGTTCTTCTAGATTACCACGTAATGTTTGTGATATAGGTTTATCCCAAGCATTAACAGGAGGAGGTGGAGGCGCAGCACCAGTGTCGGGACCAAAGTTAGACACCAATCCCATTTGTTGCTTTTGGCGCTGTTTAACGAATCGTGGTGCTAAGTTGGCTTGACGAGGACGATCATATTGAGCTCCAGATTTGTTAGAAACTGGAGCAGAACCACGTGAATTTGATTTGTCATTAGAATTCCTTGTAGAAGAACCATTTCTTCCACCACCTTGATTTGAATGTGATCTAGGTTGTTTTCCTGAATGCTGATTTTCTTCTTTTGCTGTACTTCGGGTGTCTTTTGAATTTTTCTTGTTCCTGACCTCTTGGAATCCATCATCCACAGCTTCATCTTCTTTTTTCACAGAAGACAGTTTAAAATCTGTCATAGCCTCAGTGATATCAGCAGATTTATTCTCTATTAGTGCTTCTTTCTTAGCAGTCTGTTGGTTACGTGTATTATTATTTTGACGATTACCTGAATTTTGATTACGACCTCCCTGATTTTTTTGCACTTGCCCGGATTGTCTGCCTGGTACCGACCTGCGACGACTAGAGGTGCCACCTTCTGAATGTTCAGAAGTCGTTTCCCAATTTTCATCCTCGCCGCTCAAAGGACCACCAGTTCCTTTAGGACGTCGATCACGACCTCGACCAGTAGATGATCCAGCCCTGGGTTTATTGCCTTTCGACTTATCATCAGTCTGTACAGATTCTTTAACTTCCTCGTTTTCTTTTACAGCTCTGTTGGCCTGGCTAAATGGACTTTTTGTATTAGGCGGACCATATCCAGTGACCCTTTTAGCAGGAGCTGGTGGGCGGTTGGTACCCTGGAAACCTCCACGACCACGACGTGACGGTTGACCCCGAGGCGCAAAAGGCTCTCTATTTTCCATGCCATCGGTAGAAGCTGGTAGGTCAAGTTGTTGAGGTTTATTAGATTCCTCCGATTTATCATGCGCTGTTTTAGGTCCACGAGGACTACGTGGTGCCCTGCGTCTTTCTTTGCGTTCAGAATTGGGTGCACCATCAGTAGAACCGTCTGATTCGCTGGCCCTGTTATTAGAGCGTGAACTGCGGTGTGAACGTCTTCGTGGTCCCCAGCCCCTAGTATATACAGCATAGCCTCCACCGGCACCAGCGCTGCTACCACCGCCTCCACTATTACCTCCATATCCCCTACCTTTTTTTTCAGATCCTGACCCACTCGACTTCCGTTCTATAGGTTCTTTAGCTGGAATTTTATTGAGCTGCTCGTTACTGATTCTTTCAGGTTTCTTATCATCTAGAGGTCGTTTATGAGAAATGCCGTGAGGAGATTCCGCAGGATAACTTTCAATCATTTGATTTCCTAAGCTTGAAGGATCAGTACTTGATTTAGAAGCTATTGATTCAGATTCTGAAAGGTCTTTTTCAGATTTTTGAGTTGTAAATAGAGGCTTCGCCTTATTTTGTGGGGTCGATTGTTCACTTGTGACTTGTTTTAGTATTTGAGAAGTGTTATTTAGAGCTTCAGATTGTTTAGGTGTATGCAAGGGTGCAGATACCAAGGTGCTATGATTCTCTGTAAATGAAATTTGAGAGTGACTAACAGCAACAGTTACTTGTGTCTGCACATTTCCGTGATGAATGATTTGAGATATTTGTTGATTGTTTTGTCCAAAACTTTGAACACTCGGTGTGTGATTAACATGGGTCTTGTGAATTGTAGATGTTGATTGATTAGAGACAATCTCAGAATGTGTTGTCGTTTGTTGAAGAGGCGGTATCACAACAGGCTGTGGACTGCGTTTACTTTCGTCGCTAACCTTGTCATGATCATGTATTTCCTTTTTCGTAGTAGCATCATTATCTTTAGGCAGTGAACTTTTCTCTGCAACTGACTTCTGAATGTTTAAACTACTTGGTTCTTCTTGAGTAACCTCTGCCCATGATGTTTTGCCAAGATCTCTCTCAGAGGATTCTCTTTGTGATGAATGAGATGGAGGTGTGTTACGTCTCTCAGGAGCAGTGGTCTGAGATGAGGATTCAGATGCAACAAAAGGCATTGCAATACCTATACTTTTCCTTTCAAATACTTCTGTCAATTTGTCAGCAGCCGTTCTGCTGCTAGGTTCAATAGTAGTTTCAATTGCCTTTTTATCAGATTCATTTCTTCGCTCTTTATAGTCACTATATGAATCTTTAGAGTTTGATCTGTCTAATTCACGTCCAGATCTCTCATAATCTTGCATTTCAGACCGCCATTGCGGCCCAGGTCCATCTTTATCTCTTCTAAAGTCATCTTCACGATCTGAATAATCACTGAAAAGGCAAAAATTAAAATAGGTAAGATGAGAGTGACACAGAAATAAAAAAAAAAAACAATATTGAACATAATATACCTTACCGTGAATAGGAGCGGCGACCATTATGTGGAGCATGCCGTGGCGCGTTATACGATGGAGGTTCTTGGCGTCTAGGCGCTGGTTTATTAGAATAGGCCCAACCCTTGTTATGATCATCCTGTTGTCTATTTTGCTGTTGCTTTAAAAATCGGGGCGGAATATTGGCTTGGAACGTCTTAGAAAATGCCGGGTTAGATTGATCTCGGTCGCGGCCATAATCTCGATCTCTGTCTCTGAAATCACGATCCCTATCGCGGTCATTTCGGTCCCTGTCAAGCCGATCACGGTCACGATCGCGATCCCTATCTGTTCGCTCCCGTTCCCTGTCAAATCTTTCACGATCCATACGATCTCGGTTATTATCATTGCGATCTCTTTCACGTGGTTCCATTCGTTCTTTATCATTTTCTGTTCTATCTCTATTGTCAGTACGACCTCTAATCTCCAACCTATCGCGATCACGCTCGCGATCGCGTTCACGGTCTCGTTCCCGGTCACGATCACGATCTCTTATGTCTCGATCACGATCTCTTGTATCGAAACGGTCTCTGTTATCATTTCTATCACGATCCTTATTATCGACTCTCTCCTTTTCTCTATCGCGTAAATCGTTGTTGCGCTCTTTATCTCTAATGTCCATTCGATCCCTGATATCATTTCGCTCTCTTTCCCTATTATCACCACGTTCCTTGTCTCTCATATCCGAATCCCTGTCTCTATTGTCATTGCGGTCCCGGTCCAAAGCCCTATCGGCTCTGTCACGACCGTCTTTGGCTGTATGATGCGGTTGAGGCGCAATATCCCTTAACTGACGACGCTGCTCCTCTTCCTTGAGGAGCCTCGCTCGCGCAACTGCCTGAGCAACCTCATTAGTTTGTTTTTGCCTTCTTTCTGCCCAAAGCTGTTCCTCATCTCCCAGCTCTTGTATCTTAGATTCTGTGCGCTCACTGTCGGCGCTATTTCGAGTACTAGTATTTCTCATATTACTCTTGTTCGGAGCAGATGACTCTCCATCAGAGAAATCGAGCTTCTGACTGAAATGTAATTTTTTAAGTTAAATAACATTAAAAAGATTCAAATACATCTGTTTATCGGGTCCTGGAATACTTACTCATAGTCAATGTCGTCTTGCTGCGCCCAACCGGCGTCACGAGATATGTCATCTAATGAAGAGATTTGATCGTCTCGTAAAATAGGTCGCGCAGTAAGCACCTCGACAGCGCGCGGAGTGGCGGGCGCGCGAG
The DNA here is from genome assembly GCA_003709505.1 of Hyphantria cunea. Lineage (NCBI taxonomy): Eukaryota > Metazoa > Arthropoda > Insecta > Lepidoptera > Erebidae > Hyphantria > Hyphantria cunea. The sequence goes on along the minus strand of PKRV01001827.1, from coordinate 395,175 downwards.
GCTGGGGTCGCGGTCCTGAGGCATTGCTTGTCCCACTGTTGCCACCGCTCCTGCTTTCACGCAGGGCACCTAATGCACCCGTGCCCAGCCCGAGCCCGCCACCACTGCTACCTTTCATCTGTAAGTATTATTTATGTTTTAAAAGCTAAGAAAATTATAAAGAGTTTAAAAGAAATGTAAACATTTCTATTTTAATTTAGAACTATATAAAGAGGTTTTGTATAAGACCTGCTCAAACCATTTAAGCAACAGAGTACTTACTCTAAGGGTGGTATGTAGATGTAATGTAAAGTAATTATAGGTCCATATATTGTGTGTTGATGATTTATTGCTAAAACAATGTGTAAGTATAGTATAGCTCTTTTTGTCAATTTTTTATTTTATACTAGTTGACCGGCAAAGTTGATCCACCAATTTGTTTTTTCGTTCATATTTTTTATAAATAATTTATTAAGTTATTGTCTTACAATAGCAATAGCTGAGTAGGAAGGGCAAAGGCGAGTCTCCGGCGCCATAACCGGACGCGCTAGCTAGGGGAAAATAACCCTGAAGGAAAATGTTTCATCGATGGACGCTAAACTTAAAGAGAATCTAGCCCAGGAGGGTACCGGCCATGCCGGAGAATCCCTTTCTGAGCATAGCTCAGGCTGCCCCACGTATTCTGGGGGGGCCACAGTTTTGCCACATGAAGAATCAATAACACAGGACAGACCAAGAATCTTAACTCAACAAATATTTCATCCAGGACTGTTTAACAGACCACACTCATCATCTTTAACTGAGGTCAGTAGGAAAACGACCAAAGATGTCGATATGCAACCATACGAACAAAACATTTCTGTTAAAAAACCCGCTGTGCCAGACTGGCAAAGAATACCAAAACAGAACCAAAAACGTATTCGCTCGCCAGAAGAAAAGGTAACAGCAACGAACGCTGCAAAAAGAATTAATGTGAAAAAACCACAAAAGAAACCAACAATAATCAACTAATTATTTCTACTAACTCTGTAATCACATACAAGGCCCTGATAGAACATATAAGAAGCAGAGGATTAATTGGACACACTTTCACCTGCAAAGATCAAAAAACCATGCGAATTGTTATTAAACACCTACATTTCAGCACTCCGAAGGACGCCATAATAGCAGCAATAGAGTTANAGCAAACACACGTGCTGAGGCTCCAGACTAGTCACCACAAGAGGACGAGAACTCAAGAAAAGTATAGATAGCAACAGACTAACAACATTAGCTTCGAGTGAACCAACATACTGGCCCTCAGATCCAAGTCGAACTCCGGATCTTCTGGACTTCTTTGTGGTGAAAGGTCTCGCGGACGTGTACTTTGACATGGAACCATCTCTTGATGCTATATCTGATCATTCTCCAGTTATAGCAACCTTCAGCGTAACAGCCATTCACAGAGAACAAAGAGAAAGACTAAGCAATAGAAGAACAGACTGGAATGCCTTCTCTGAATACTTAGATGAGACTGCAAACCTAAAAATAAAACTGTGGGGGAACGGTGTCATGTCCCTCCAACACAAAGGGAGGATCCTCCGACCAGGCGAGGTGATCATGCCTGGCGGGCCACTGCCCAACGGTTGATGTTGGGAAGTTGTATATATGTTAATCGGCGCGAGAACTTCTATTGCGCGATTTAGGATTGGTAGTTTCTTAGTTTTCTTCGTTGCTCCGTAGTTCGATGTTTCTTCGGTAGATGGCGCTGTCCTATATTTTTATGTTGTTGCGCTGTATGTGGAAGTCGCCACAAAACTAAAAACTGCAGAAGATATTGACTCAGCAACGTTCTACGCTACGAATCTTATTCAGGAGGCTGCATGGAGAGCAACGCCGACTGAAACAAAGTCACCTTACAAGAACAATGTACCTTTAGAAATACGACTAAAGTTACAGGCAAAACAGAAACAAAGACGACGTCTCCACCAGACTCATTCTGACCAAGACCGAAGAGAATATAACAAACTTGCTAGAGAACTTAAACAACTTATAAATGACAACCAGAACCACACATTCAATCAACAACTTTCCTCATTGTCGGCTCAAAAAAAGGATAGTTGTCCTTATGGAAAATAACCAAAAACTTTAAAAGACCAACAAAGTTTGTTCCACCTATTAAGACATCTAAGGGTACGTGGGCTAGAAGTGCAAGTGAAAAAGCAGAAACGTTCGCAAAACACCTTAGTGAAATCTTCACCCCAAATCACTCCACTATGAACGACTTCGAGAAGGAAGTTGATGAAATCATCAATAGCGACCAGCAGATGTCACCACCTCTGAAATCGACGACTCCACAAGAAATAATTAGGACCATACGTAACTTCGAGAACAACAAGGCTCCTGGATTCGACCTCATTACTGGTGAAATTCTTAAACATCTAGCAAGAAAAATGATAGTTCTATTGACAGTGTTACTTAATGCAATTTTCAGAATTCACTATTACCCAAAACTGTGGAAAGTATCACTAATATGTATGATTAGAAAACCGGGAAAGCCACCTACTGAACCAAGCTCGTATAGACCTATAAGCCTTTTGCCTGTAATATCAAAGGTGTCTGAGAAAATATTTCTCAGCAGACTCAAACCAGTATTGGAAGAAAATAATATAAGATCACCAATTTGGATTTCGGGAGAAGCATGCTACAGTAGAACAAGTACATCGCGTGGTACATAAAATCAGACAAAGTCTAGAGAAAAAACAATATTGCTCTGCTGTATTCTTAGACATCAAACAAGCTTTCGATAGAGTCTGGCACAAGGGGCTGTTGTGCAAACTAAAGACTTTCTTGCCTAACTCATTTTACATGATCCTCAGGTCTTACCTAGACCAACTGATATTCCAAGTCAAATTCGAGGAAGAACTTTCAAATATTTATGAAATGAAAGCCTCAGTACCGCAAGGATCAGTGCTAGGACCGACTCTGTACTCCATTTTCACAGCGGACTTACCCGGTACTGAGGAGGTGATAACTGCAACCTATGCTGATGACACTGCCTGCCTGGCGAGTGACGCAGACCCTGATAAGGCTTCTCAAAAACTACAGGTACAACTGAACAAGATAGACTCATGGCTACAGAGATGGAGAATCAAACCAAGTGTCGCGAAATCTATACATATCACATTTACTTTGCGTAAGGGAGACTGTCCGCCGGTGTGCATGGACAACAAACCACTACCTACAGATAATACTGTAAGATATCTTGGTCTGCACTTGGACCGCCGTCTCGCTTGGGCTAAACGCATAAAATTGAAGAAAAAGGAGGCCACCATTCAATTTCAGGCACTGTCTTGGTTAATTGGAAGACAATCACCGTTATCACTACACAACAAATTACTTGTGTATAAAACTATTATAAAACCTATATGGACGTATGGCATTGAACTCTGGGGCTCCTCGAGTAACTCTAACATCAAAATCCTTCAAAGATTTCAAAACATTGCACTCAGAACCATATCCAGCTCACCCTGGTTCGTAAGAAATACGGAAATACATGAACACTTAAAGATGCCCACAGTAAAGGAGAAAGTGACCGAGCACAGCAGAAAGTATAAAAATAGACTAAAGGGACACAAGAATGAGCTGGCCAGAGACCTCTTGAACCCTACAAGCATAACTCGCCTAAAAAGATGGCAAATACTAGACTTAGAATCTAGACAATAGTGATTGGCGGAACTCGCTGGAGCATCCCCAATAAATCGTGAAAATAGACCACATCTGATTATGGCTTACGGCCGATCGCAGATTGTAAGGGGGAAAAAAAAAAAAAAAAAATTGTCTTACAATACAATAAATTATTTAGACATTCTATTCAACAATAGAGGGTGTATAATAACAAAATGTTTTAACTAAAATATTTAATTTATGAATTATTCGGTAAATATTAACTACAATAAAATTCAGTCATGGTCAGTCACTTTCCTATTTCTTAATATTACAGTAAAACAAACTTACAAATTTAAATGTTTGTTAACTATCTATGTGTGAGAGTAATTTCACTGTAGACTGTGATGTTAACAAACCTATAAGTGCAGTGAAATTGGTTTCTAATGACATTCTTGTGACATTTATGTTAAAATTATTAAACTTATCAATTAAAATGAGTTGGAAACTTTATAACTAGGTATTAGATAAAAAGTAAAACATTTTAATTACCTAACATTTGAAAAGCCACCCCTGTAAACAAGTGATATCAGGAACCTAAATTTAACCCAATTTTTTTCTTAAAACACCTCCTGCATCACAATATACAATTTAGTGTTGCAGGGTACTTTACAAACATTCATGAAATAGCCAAAAAGAACACCCAGACTCAGGACAAAAATTTCTGAATCATAGAAAGTGTTGTGTCATGTCGAACCCACAATTCTTGGTGCAGTAGCCAATAATATCATTTTATAATCATTTAATAAACAATGTTAAACGAATGTCTATATTCAGTAAATCTGCTTATTAAAGTATAAAATTTTTTTCAAAACTCAAGTTGCACTTACGAAGGAGGGCAATATCGATCGTGGGAGGCATGCAGGTGTTTGTTGTGATGCAGGAGATGTGGTGGGAGCGGCGGCGGCAGCGGTGGTAGATGTGCTGGTTTCCTGGCGAACGCCCGCTGTGCCACCGCACGTCCAGCTGCCTTCTGCTGTAATTTTTTTTTTAAATAAACCACTCTTCACTCGTTAGTATACTACTTATATACCTACTTCTCTAAAGAAATGAGTAAAAGGAGTATTTCTTACTGGTTGATCTTCTTCTGACATGATCAACATAAAGTATGAGAACCGAGTTCATGGTAATTTGATGTATATTTCTAAGCATTTAAGATGAACCATATTTCTCTTACAATTAGTTGAACTCAAAGTACTTTCACTTTTACCTAATGTATTTCAATTTCAAATTTAGAGTATGCCACTTATGGAATTAATTAAAAAATAATTTGTTCTTTCTCCAAAAATTCATCAACTAGTCAATACTAAGGCTAAAAAAAAATCACTTTGTTTTGGATATGAATTTCACTGATTATAGTGATCTAATAAATAAATACAAACTTCTAATTTTACCCACAAATACATTATTGGATATAATTTTGATGTCATAATCATGAGAACCCTGTCTCAGAACTAAATTTAAAGATGGTTCATTTAAGATAAAAGTCTTAGGGCAAATCAAAAACTTTTTAAATCTAAAAGCAAAAAAACTTCTTGTGATACCAGAATTACTATTCTCTTAAGATATAGTTGTTAATTATTTTTTAATAACAAGAAGGCACTCTTTTTATTTAAACAATATGCCTCACTCGGTGGCGCAGTGGTAGCATAAGTAACTGCTGTGCTTGAGGTCCCGGGTTTGATTCCCGGGTCGGACCAAATTCTTGTCTGATCAGCAAATATTTGTTTCCGAGTTTGGGTGTTTTCTATGTATAATGTATATTTATATCAGTTGTCTAATACCCATAATACAAGCTCTGGTTAGTTTGGGACTAGATGGCGTTGTGTGTTAATTGTCCAAAATATTTATTTATTCACTTACTTTGTGGTCTTAACTGTGTTTGTGGTACTGCATGGTCTGTTGACCGATGTGATGGTTGAGCAGCAGCCTCTAGTGAAGGGAACTCTGTGCGAAAATGTGGGGACGATGGTGGTGGTAGTGCACCCCATCCGCCGGGTCCAGTTCCAGCAATCACATTGGTGTTCGATATTGTAGACTGTTAACAACCAAATTCATTAAGGAAAATCCTTGATAGTTATGAAATATAAAGAAATCATAAAAAAAATTAACATTACATTATTAGGAAATAGGAACTGATTTTAACATAATACATACTATAGTCTGAGAGGTGCATGTTGCAGCAGTAGATACAGGAGTAACAACAGCAGAAACAGAGCTGAAATTAAAGAAAATTGGCATAATTAAATAAAAAATCTTCAGCTCTCAATTGTATCATTTCATAACTTTACAGAAACTTAAAGGATAAAAACTTACTTAGCGCTTGGATCTTGACCAGTTTCAGTTTTCAGAGATGGTAAGTTAGCAGGAGGACGTCTAGCTGAAGGAACCTTTCCAAGACTTTGCATTCCATGTTTGCGGCTGAGTTGAGATTTTACTGAGGACGGCTCTGAGTTCTCGTTCTAAAAAGTAAATTAAATTATTGAAATTAATTTTATTGATTCATTAATTATAGATACCTCTAAAATAATATCATTTATTATAATTTCCATACATTTATAATCAATCAAGCATTAAATTCAATTAACAAAATTCACAGATAAAAAAATTGTATTTATTTACAGTTTTACTGCAAAATAGGTGCATAGTGCTATCAAAATCTGTTTTGAATTCTCGTAATATTAACAGTCCTTTATAATTTACCTCTGCTATTCACAATACTGTGCAATACTTACTCTGTTGGCGCAGTACAAGCTATTGATGTCCAACTTTTGATATTTTTGCTTGCCGGACGTCGGCTTGCTCTGCGCCGTAGTGCCTCCGCCGCCCGGCGTTGAGAGTGCAGACATGCTGCGATGTACACACCATCAGGAGGTCACCCTCGCGCTGACCACCAACTGCAATCAGTGCAACCGACACTTATAAGGTCGCACTATTTCACACAAATCACTGCTATGTTCACAAACGAATACAAGTCGTCTTCTTAACAAAATACGTTCTAATTTATTGTTTAAGTAATTAGATCACAATAATATAACACAAACTATTCACAGTATTGAAAATATTCACCAAACACGAAACACTTTCACAGCACTGACAGAACAATCAATTGAAAGCCCTGCCCTCGGTTCCGAGGTTTATTGACGTGTTACATCCGTCTGATGAACGCTGGATCGATGACTTCTATTTTCATTTACAATTTCTAGTAGTCTTGTTCTTCGTCCGTTTAAAACTTTCAACTAGCTCAAACTAACGGTACAAATAAATATTCATGTAAAAGAACGGTAAATAAACTAATTTTATCGTTCTAGAAAACAATAAAACCAAAATAAAAAAGTACCTTGGTCCGTTACACTTGGTTATATGGAATAAAAATTACCTAAGCTCGATTGCTAATTTCTAAATGAAGATTACTTTAGATTTAAACTATAATCTACGCTACCAAAAACTTATATCACTTTATTTTAAGATGGCGTCTCCAAAAGACGATCTCCTTCCTTTATAAAATCAATAACGTGACGTCACAAAGACGCGACACAACGCTCTCTATTGGGAAAATGGTAAACAATTATGACATTTAACAGGTTGATTTGCTAGATAAAAAAATCTGAATAGAAACTTCTTTTAGAAACTGTAATATACGCACAATTTCGCGAGCACTAATCGGTTGAAAAATTTATGGTGAATGTAAAAAAAATACTTTACTGGGTGTTCCCCATACTAATATTATCGAGAAAAAATCGACAAACTGGATTAGTATCTAGAGGGGGGATTCCCCTTAAACCGGGCGCCAGCAGACGGGTGCTCGCCAGTTGTGACACCACAAGAAGAGGGATTACAATATATCAAATTAATTTGATAAACCTACTTTACTCTCTCAATTTTACACGTAATTAACATAAAATACATAACAAAAAATATTCACTAAATTTTAAATGGAAATAATTATATATTAAATACACGCGAGAATATTGAATGTAATGAAATTACAATGACGTTGCTTAATTTAACACAGATTTTTTAAAAAGCAGTGAGAACAGTGAAAAAGCTATAAAATTACGAATATCTAAAAATTAAAATTATATGGTTTGTTAATTTATTTTTAGTATTCAGGCAAACCTTAGATTTATTGAATTTAAATATCACTAAACATACTCACATACAATATTTTTACATATTACATATATATTATACTAACGTACGTACGCTTAATTGTATTTTCCAAATTGGCTTTGCTTTTTTGGGACTAGATGGCGTTATGTGTCAGATATCCGAAATATTTATTTATTTTATAATATTGGGTGCGTTAATACCAGAATCCATTCTAAAGCTTTCTTGATACACAACTGCGACTTTAACGTCCATTGTTTATATTTCGTATTGTAATTTTTGGAAGATTTTTACCTAATGTTGAACAGATTCACCATTTTTATGATGGTTACACCGTACAGCGTAAATCTCCAACCAGCCCCGCTGGTATCTTAAGTAGTCTCCACACTACTCGCGAGATTATATGAAGTTATTTGAATACGATAGTGTGGATAGGCAATACGACTTACTTCGTACAACCTCGGCTCGCCTCGGGCAACTTCCATTTGTTGTTGCTTTTTGCACCCGTATCAAATTATTTGAAATATTACGAATGTGCTCTTCACCAAGTTAAATGAGCTTGTAGCGACGTAATTCGACTGCAGTTAACTTTTCCGACCCGAGTACTTCGTCGAGTAACTTCGTCTGATGGTTGAATGAAATTTTGTCTTTGGTATTGGTGTCAGGTGTAACGATTACCACAGCCATAGATCGCATTCGTCCCAATATAAATGTTTTCACATCGCAATATCGCAGAGCGGAGAACTGCGAGTGTCGTAGTTATATTTCGTCATCATTATCGCAGCAGTGTGTTACTTCGTAGTCGTCCTAATTCGTAATGTGCTAAAACATGTATTGCAATAACGCGTCCCAAACATTAAAATGTATGTACATACTTACAATGATGTATATACCCATCAACATAATTAACGCATATTTTTCCTTTCCTCCTAAATTGTCGCATGCTTTTCTCAATGTACAGTTGAACATATGCACAGTAAGGTGTATCTGATAGGTTCGCCTGTACAGTTAGCTACACTCGTTAGGGAAGTTTGAGCTGAGTAGAGAATGCATGCATGTAGCAGACCTTGACGGTGTCTCCTCCTACAATCACCGCCCAACTTACACATATTTTGGGTCTGCCTGTACAGTAAAACTGCACAGGTGAATTGGGCAAAAATATCAAAATTATATTTTTCCGTTGACTCAAATGGTAAACCTGCACATTTGTGCAACATACACGCTCCGGTTTGCCTGTAAAGTTCAACTGTATAGGTAAACCTTCAAGCACACACTACCGAGTTAGCTAGTTTAACACTATTCTCACACTGTAATATTATAAGAAGCTCAAAACTCACTACACTATTCCAGTGAGAATTATGGCATGGATATACTTTCATTATTGAGGAAGGACATAGACGGTAACCGACATACACACGGGCGGCGCCGTTGACAAAAGCTAGTTCTTTATAAATCATTGTTTCTTATAAGGTGCTTCTCCAACGGCATCTGAAAACATATGTTAAGCAATTGTTTCGATGCTTTTCACCTACTGAGTCAAGTCGGTACTTGACTTGAGACTTGAGCCCAACTCCTCATTAAAAACCACTTACGGGAAGGGGGATTCAGAAGGTGGCATTGTGTCAATACACTCTGTGGCAATAAATTGCAAGTCACCTAAGGGATTTTTTCTAAAAATAAGGTCCCCTAAGGGGTTAGTATGAACAATAGCCCAAATGAATCCCCCAGGGTATCCTAGTGAATAGAGCCATTTAAATGTCCACTTAATCTTTTTTGAGCCACGATTTAATTATTTTTATTCTTAAATTTGTTGGTCCGAAACTAATGGTAAATACCTAAATACTTTTGAATTTAAATAGTGTAAAATCACTTAATAAAAGTGGGAGAGGTACTTATAATAACATAACTTTACTACTTTTTAAATACACATTTAGCATCATCGCAGATGTCATGCTTGACAATACAATTACGTAGTCGTTCTTCTTTTCCTGTTCAGTCTATTCAGTTAACTACTACTACTACTGATATTTATTAAACTTGTTCGGTTACTAACGGTTCTAATGGGCCGTTTTCACGTATCAAGTGACGAACTAATTAATCAAGTTTTAACTGAAACTTAAAATTAAAACTTAAATAAAACAAGTAAGTAAGTAAACGATTTAGTGAATATGTAGAACCATTCCCGCGCCGCGGGCATTCCCCGATAGGTGTGGCCTTTACTGAATTTGCTTTTAGTTCGCGTGTAGACTCAAAACTTTAGCTAACTACTTAATAAATAAACTCCATGTTTACATCGTCCATTGTAACCAAACTAAATAGAATTTAAGTTAAACACGAGTAAAAACTCGACTACTTAAAATTTAGTTACAATTAAGTTAACCACTTACCTACTTAATACGTTTAACCTAGCCGTTTGGAGCAGTAAGAGATTGAAAAGTAATATTTATCTTTCTATAGAGGTGTATTCTAAAAAAAATGGGTACAGTCGAATGGAGAACAGGAGGTTCTCCATTCGACTGTACCTTTTTTATCTATCGTAATATATAAAGTCTATCCGATAGAGAAGATGAAAGTTTAATATTCGTATTCTTCGGTTGATATTGTAATTTACAAGTTGCAATAAGTGAAAAACTGTTACATCTATTTCACAGAAAAAATACATTATAGACTGGACTGGGTAACCCAGTCCAGTCTGTAATGTTTACCCTTTGGTTTGGAAACGCAAAAAGCTTCCAAAGACTCAGTTAATTAAGGAGCTTCTCTTTTACTTTAGTTCAATGGGATTATTATATGTATTACTCTAGGTTTTAATGCATTTCAATATTATATGAATTATAATATGTTTTCAGTTTCGATATTTTTAAACTGAAATAGCGATTTATGTGTCGCTTCCCTTTTATTTACGCCTGCGCATAACATCTTTGCACCATATTGATGAGAGAAAAATCAGTAAGGAAAGATCTGCGGGGAAGCTCATAAGACGAGGAGTATTTGAGAAAACCGGCAGCCATGGCCGGGAATATGGGAATGGAACAATTAATTCCAATAGTTAATAAATTGCAAGATGCATTTACACAGTTGGGTGTGCATATGCAACTGGATTTACCGCAAATTGCTGTTGTAGGTGGACAGTCTGCAGGGAAAAGTTCTGTATTGGAAAATTTTGTAGGCAGGTGAGTTCTAATATTAGAAAATTATTTCTTTAATATTCATCTTAAATTAATTAAAACCTACTACGATGTATTAAGGAGAAACATAAAAGAGTAGTTCCATTTTATGATAGACGATTCTATAATGGAATAAGAGTATTTCTTTAAATAAAATAAAGCTTTTGAAATAATCCATAAATTAATCTTTTGAATGCTTTAGTTGCATTAGAATATTGAGTACACCTAATGTGTTAATAATTTTCTTTACTTTCATTTGAGGTCCATAAAGCAGGAAATTACGTAAGACAAAGTGATTGGACAAAATGTTTCGGATTGTGTCAAGTATTTTGGGGAAATGCTAGTGAAATATTCTAAATGTAGTCATATGTTAACTCAACTTTCAGTATGATGAATAAATAAAACTTTGAGACATGAAGTAACGTTGATGTTTTCTGTGGCAACATTTATGTCGAAATTTTTCTCACAGAATATTCTGAAATATCTACCTACTGTATAAATATTAAAAACGCAATCAGTAAACATATTAATATGATCTTACTTTAACTGCGTAAAATCCGATACATTAAATGTTTTGCCCTAGATTTAGTGCGCATGTCGAGTTGTATTGATTTACAATGTTCTAAATGTCACCGGTTGTGGGATGATATATTTTCCTTTAACTTTAAAAATATTTTCACTCAAGTATATTTTAAATAAATAACTAAATGTTCATTTTGTTTTGTTTAATGTAAATAACCATTGATAATAATTTAAAAGTCGCATTTTTCACTTGGAACTTACAAGACCTTACGTATAGAGAGAGAGAGAGAAAATGTTTTGAAAATAATATTTACGCTGCGCTTTGTTTCTTTTGACAGTAGGTGAATCTAAACGTAACGTAAGAACCACCCACCACCATATTGAAAAATAAATTAGTTTATCGATGATGAATTGGTGATGAGCAAGTGTTATTAGTGTTTTAAAGTGATAAAAGTTTAATGTATATTAGAAAAAATGGCTGGAAATCACGGAATGCAGCAGCTAATTCCTGTTGTAAACAAATTGCAAGATGCATTTGTGCAAATGGGCGTGCACATGTCTTTAGATCTTCCCCAAATTGCAGTTGTGGGTGGTCAATCAGCAGGAAAGAGTTCAGTGCTAGAAAATTTTGTAGGCAGGTGAGACTTCAAATATGAAAAGGAAGTTATGAAGTGTCGTATTTCATGTCGATAATGCTCTCAAACTGTTATACGATTTTGTACTTACCTATTGTCTTTGTTTATAAAAGTCTTTATCAGTAGAACAAGTTAGATAATATTTCTAGAAAAGCAAATTCATTCGTTGTAATTTCTCTAAAAAGTATATACACAAGTTCCAAATTACCTTTGATGTTCTAAATATACAAGAGATTTTTTTTTAAATATCTAGGAGTTATTAGAATTACAATAACTTTTTCTTGATCTTAGTATTTCTGAACTATATGTTCATTTTTGTCATGCATGACTGTTCATGAATCCAATAATAATGAGAAAAGATAATCAATTAAAAATCAAGATTTGTTAAACATACAATAAGGCACAGTTCTATGCTTGCACATGAAATCCAATTTCAATTGATAATTAGATAGTTAAAAAAAATTGTAAAAAAAAGAAAAAATAATGAATTTTTTGTGAGCTCTTTTGGCTTAATTAAGAATAGATTTTATTTTCTGTTATTAGTCATTTATCATTTTTATTAGAACAATTAGATTAAGAAAAAATCAAGTATGGTCTTATTAGAATAGAGTTAGAAAGCACTATGATCTTTCCCTTTTCTATGATTGTCCTACTGCTATTTCAAGTAATAACCTGAGATTACTGAGTAAATTAAATTGGCACTAAATGTTCCGTACTTTTTATGTGTAAGCATAGTAAATAGGTACCATAACACCAAAAAATAAATGGTTGAATTGAGAAACCTTTGAAGTCGGTTAAAAAGAGGTGATTTTCTTAAGAAAGCTGAAAAAAGCATAAATACACATTAAATTGTGTGAGTGTGTAAACTGTGAGTGTTAATGTGACACAATCTCCTCCTTAATAGCTGAACCAATTTAAACGAATTATTTTTGTATGTATTCTGGAGGTTCAGATTAAAAAAAACAAGAAATTACTTCGACCCGCTGCATTACCTGACAGTGAAGTTATACCGTAGTTATAGCAGTGTGGGGGGCTCCTCTCATTGCAAATATAAAATACAGCATGTTCTTAGGGGACTATAGGTTCTCAAATACAAAATTTTATTCTAATAAGACTATGGAAAAATACAAATAATCATTGTTTACTTTAAAAAAAAAATCATCATCAACAATTACAAAGCTAATAACTAGAGTGAAGTTTCATTTTAATCTACAAACCAATGAATAAAATATGTTTATAAAATATAACTTTAATGACTCAAATAACAAGGAGCTAGTCTCAAACGATCTAGTTATGAAAAATAGAGTGTCTGTAATTTTACTCTTAAAATTAAATGACCTATCATGTTGCTCAGGCAACAGAGAGCTTCAACAATATAGATACAGTATATACCATTACAACTCCTGGCAGTCAAGGTAAAATTTATGTAACACTTAATTTTGTACACTATGATCAAACTAAATTTGACTCATTTTCTTCAAATGGGATAATATTTTTTCAATTTATAAACCACTAGTTCCCTGTAGTTTCACCTGTGTTTTTAATAACATGGATATATATATAAAGGATTGAAAATCAAACATTGTATTCACAGGTCGGCCCGTTAGGTCTCGTAATAAAAATATATGTTGACATATTTTTTTAACCATAATTTATTCTGACACATGTGGAAACTCTTGATGTAGTATATATATTGATGTAGTATATATATATATATATAT
>PKRV01001827.1:247658-381264 GCA_003709505.1 Hyphantria cunea | reverse complement strand
ATATATATATATATATAATTGTCAGGTCTTATCGTGGGTAGACCATATATACTAGAAACTCTCCCCTCACCTTCTATCCATGGCATCTGCAGAATTTCTGTTTATAATTCTTATGTTTTTCATAATTTTTCAACATGCTTTATAGAGTTGTTTTGGATCATGTTTAATTAATTTGATTATCAAATGCCACTTGTTCCAATAAATAGCTTCTAAAGCAACATCCATAATTTAAAATATACTAAATTTGTTTGAAGTAATATGTCTATAAATAAACTCTCATTTAGCAGGTCTTACACATTAAACATATAATATTAGCTATTTTCCTAATTTATGTATATTAATTTATTATTACATGAATAAAACAAAGTCAAAAGGATGGGTAACAGCTTTGGCAGCATATGTTTGTTTGTAGCTTAGAAGAAACAATCAACTTTATGTACAAAAATAAAACAAGGAGAGAGAGATGTCAGATTTTGGCAGATTAAATTGTGTTCAATATGATTAAATAACATTAAATATAATTTCTTATTTGAATATCTCTTATAAATCACATTGGTAATATCAGATTGATTATAATCATGGCTCAAACACTCAAAGGAATGACACAAACCCATTCCATAACAACCGGTCCTTCACACAACAGCTTCATGCAACCTTCACCAGGATGTCAAGTCACCTCATGAGTGCATTCTAACTCCTTGTCCTCAACTCTCAACTGAAGAAATGGCCCCATCGGCGAACGAATCTGCGAGTAATGTTCATCACCAACTGCCACTTACATTTAGCAAGTATTCAGGCAATATCTGTGACTTTGGTTTGTCTGCATATCTCCTCATCCCCAATTTGATCTCCAAAAGAAACTCCAAGCATTGTCTTCTTGCCCTGGGTGACTTTGAGCCTTCTTATGAGGCCCATTGTAAGCGACTACATTTCTGTACCATAATTCATTACTGACAACACACTGGTCAAAGCCTTTTGTCTTGAGACACTGTGGTATTTGGAAAAAAAAGTGTTGACAGCTTCCCTAACACTTAAGAGCCACTCATTTAGAGGACCCTACTAAAGTCATCAAGCATAGTGCTAAGGTTTTCTGTGGTCTAAACCATGATAACTATGGCATCAGCAAATCGAAGGTTGATAATTTTGTATTAAGGCCAAGTCCATTCCATTCCAGACACTTGAAGACGTCTTTGAGCGTGGACATTGTCCAAGTCAACGCCAAGCATAGTGAGAGGTTATAGTCTTCGGGCATATATTTACCTTACCGCAATCGTCAAATCTGCGCGCGAAAAGCACCACAACTTTGAGCCACGCCTGGCGGCTTCCTATCGAGTATGATGGAATTAAATTACTTCTGAAGAATTTTCCAAATTAGCTTTACACCTGCCTACAGAAGTTCAGAAATAATGCCGTTTTCACCAGATGCTTTGTTGTCTGAGCTGTTTAAGAGCCACGCTGTCTCGCAGAGATTGACGTCTGATATATCTTAGGAATAGTATCGGGTTAACTTAGCCCTTGGATCGTTTGTCAAGTCAATAACATGATCTAATGTAGCCGTGCATAACTGCCCATAAAATCTCTCCACCTCACTTAGGAACTTGGATTTTGACGTTAAGATTCTACCATCATCGATTTTCAGTTTCCTTAATCGGCTCTGCCCAACAGACAGGTCTTTTCTGTGTCACTTTAAGATCTGCCGGTATTTAGACGCATGGTCTGAAGACTCCAGAGTCATGCTTCGCCTTTCTTTCATGACCTTAACAGTGCAGTCAGAGAACCTAGTATTAGTAGTACCTAGTGCTAGTATATATTCATTATTATTAGTTTTTATATATAACTTAATAAATCGTGGTAGACACTAATCGTTAATCTCTTACTGATCACGAGTTCACAATTTAATTAAATTTAACCATTGGAATCTAACTTAGTCTAATAAATAACAATAAGCACTCTTTAAACTCTTATCTATAACTTCAGTTTTCTAAAAAGTTTGAAGGTCGTCTTTTACTGGTGTATCTGCATACGCTGTTTCCAATAAACAATTACTACATATGCTGTTTTTCATAAACAACACGCCATGCTTATCTTTAACACAGAATAAAAGAAGATTAATGTTAGTTATCGAGGCCAGCAATGGGACATTATGGGTTGTTGATGATAATGATGATAAATGTTAGTTACGTTAGGGACAGAAATAAAAGATATTTAACTCGATTGCCTAAGTAATGGCAACACTAAATTGCTGACTCACTGTATATTTCCTAAAAATATATTGACATTGTAAAATGGTAATAGGAAATGGACACAATAACAAAAACAAGTAAAGCATGTTGCGGTTGACCCCACAGGATAAGTCGAAAAATGATTATTGGCAACAGCAAACGGTTGTAATAGTTATTTTATTTGTTAATAACACTTTGTAAATCAATGTTGGACATCTCTCTTTTAAGATAGAAGAACTAGGTGGCGACTTGTTAGACTTGGGTTTTAATGTTTTGTTTTTGTTGTTATACATATATACTACTAAAACACTTCGAGAGTTGATTACATTGCGACTGCGATTTTTTATGACTCATTCATTACAATGATAACATTCCGAGTAATTTGCGTGACATCAACCAGCTTAATTTAGAGTTAAAGAGCTTTGTCAGCGTAATGGTTAAAGGATTAAATGGACTACAGTCCTTGTCAAAAAAAATTCAACTATTCTTCTTGTTTCAGAGACTTCTTACCCAGAGGTTCTGGAATAGTCACTCGTCGACCACTGATATTGCAGCTCATACATGGAAATGCAGGTAATTAGAACGGCGAAGAACATAATATACAGTACCCACAGTGTTTAATTATTATGAATTCGTCCGTAGTGATGTTTACAACTGTGCAAATTGTGAACACAACCTTCAACAGTATCCTGAATGATAAATCAACTAATTGGCTTACTAATTCAACCAATTACCGTATACACCTGTTTATAAAATCTAATTAATCAACTAAATAGTTTCATTTTAAGAAAAGTCTTTCACGTAACCACCATTTCTTTTTTGTTTAAATTGTGATTCCGGTCACGTTTAATAGGTCGCTGGCCTTCCGTTTCTGCTAAACGAACCCTTGCATTGTATCACAATTCGCTTGCTGGGAATAACTAGGAATAAATTAGTCATTCATTCACATTACTATTAGTAAAACTATTATTTTAGCGTAAACCATTTTTAAACTATACCGACCACATTGTTTCTTCGAAACAGGACTTTAACGATAGCTGACGATTTAATTGGTCTTCGGATAATAATTATATATTTTCAACTATCTTGTTGTATATTTTTATAAGTATCTTTTACACTAATGAAATGGACGTAACTTCCGCTTTATATCATTTTTCATTAGACGATTGAATATCACGAGTGTCGAAAGTTGTAGCTGGTTGTTCTTTTCGTAGAATACGCCGAGTTTCTTCATTGCAAAGGCAAGAAATTCGTCGATTTTAATGAAGTTCGGGCAGAGATTGAAGGAGAAACCGATCGCATTACCGGTTCCAACAAGGGAATATCGCCCGTGCCGATCAATCTACGCGTCTATTCTCCAAATGGTAAGTAAAAATGTTTGTCTATGAAAACAAGATCCTGAGGTAAACGAAGTAATAGAGAAAAAAAATCAGAATATGTAGGAAGGCCTGTTTACTGTAGAAAGAAACGAAAGATATTGATACCATGCGGGATATGATTTATGCGTACAAAAATATACTATATATATAAATTTTACGATGTATGTCAACGACCTCCGAACGCGTCCTCTGTCGCTTATCATTTTATACAATAATACTATAAATAGTTAGGTATTTCGTATGCCCCACAAATATTTAATAAATTTATGATTCATAGGAGCCGATCTTCTTGCGACGTATGCGTGATGCCTCTTCCATCTAGTAAATAGGTATTGGTCACAAGCGGTAACTGATCAAACTTTTTGCTTGTATTCCTAATAATATAAAAAGTACAATAAATTACAATCGTCGTTGACGCTACAGCTAGCAATTCAACAAAGAAACTGAGATCAATGACTAGACAAGGTCAATGTCGTTATGCTTTTGACGGATAACCATTCTAGTAACCAAAAAACAATAATAAGAATATGGCACTGGTTAGGTAAGTGTATCTATTATGTCTGTAATTTGATTTTATGACCAACTAAAATCTATAGAACATTGCTTACAATAAATATTGATAGCTTATAATTAATGCCGAAATAACGAAATCATGTATGACTTGTTACATAAATCTTTATGAAACCTACAGTCAAATGACGGAAGTTAACAGTATATACAAATAATGAGTCAGTTTTTTATGGAGTCGCTTTAGATAACGAAAGGCCTAGTTCAGTGATAGTATATTATCAATTCAATATACTACCTATTTATCAATTCACTGTTAAAGTAATTATAGGTCTTGGTAGTACAATTAGGATGCATTGTTATCGAGAATTTCATTCATAAGTATCGATCGCACTGCCCTTATGAGAATCCGGTAACTTGAATATTACTTATGTGCCTCAACTACTTTTAGAAAGCTCTGGATATCATATAATTCCTGACGTAAGGTTTTATCGACAAATACACTAGTTTTCAATTCTCTTCACACGATTGCAAATTCTTAACCAAAAATTTAAAAGCCCACCAGTAACAAAAGCTCTTGTCTTGGAAAAAGAAAAGTGATTTTTAATTGTGATTATTAATTCTACATTTGATAGTGTCATACCTAGGACGAGAACTTAATACATGTGACAGTTTGTACTAGCAGTAACGAACAATAAATAGTTAACAATAATCGTAGAGCTGGTTTGACAAGAAGTTATCTAACTCTTTATAGGGTCACTACCACTTATAAAAGAAACACTAACCCTTTCTAAGCTACAAAATCCTTAACTAGGTACTTACTAATACTAGCACATACGTCATGTAATAGATTAGTTAATTTTATAGGCGGGGGTCATGGAATACATTTATAGAAAAACAATGTTCTGCGATAAGACGGTTCTATCTATGTATTTCTATCGTAGAAGAGAAAAATTATATTCGTGTTTATTAGTATAATACACTCTACCTACAATTGTAAATGATTGATTCCATACTTATCGGTAAAGTGATGTTCTTTGTAGACAAGATTTGATGTTGTTCGTTGGTCTCGAGAAGTTATCGCCTAGTTTGATATATAAAAATAGCCAAATATGATTAGGTTCACAAATATGTATTTGAGAAATTCCTCTTGACTTCGTCCTCCATGATTCTCTTTCAATTGCCGAAGAAGTATACTTCGCTGATGACCAGGCTTGTCTTTATTTTTTCATCACAATTCGTCATGATCTCGATTTATTTCTTCTTTTCTGTTACTTAGAGCAAACAGAAATGCACGTCAATAGCTTATCTTTTATTGTAGTATAACATCAATTGCGCGTCACAATTTATACTGTATTTAGCAAGCAGTAATTGCTATCAGTTCAATGTATTAATTAATAACTATCCCGTATTTGCATGTGTGCTAAGGTCCGGAGACCGGAGGCCTTATTATGCAGAATCATTTTAATAGGGCGCCATAGTGGTGATCACCATGCTGAATATTGCATTGTCTGCATGCAATTTTCTGAACGCAAACAATTCTGTTCATGCTTTCCATCAGAGAGAGTTGTCACTTCGGTAGATCTATATGTATCTATATATAGGTAGGTCTATATATATATATATATATATATATATATATATATATATAGACTCGGGCCGATGGCAACAATTTGGCCTGAGATAGTGATGTGATAGCGTTGCTCGACACAGGCACTTGTCAAGCAATATGTTGTCGTCGTGATTACGTCGCACGAAGGATTACGGTTGTAAAAAGACAATGTAATTTTGTTGCCAAGTATCAGTTTAAAAAAAAAAAACTGATTGCTTTTTCTCCTCTGGGTATTTGATTCTCAAATAGAAGGATAGAAGCTGATCCTCATCATCTAGGTCTATTTAGTATAATACCTGTGACTTCACAGTATCTGTTTACAATTTCTTTGACGCCGTCATGATGTTCGCCTTCAAGTCGTCGTTGGGCAAATTTGTTACATTTTATACACATATTTCATGAACACATGTACATCAAATATATATACCTACTATACTGTAATATGTACAGGTACAAAGAGAAAGTTCTAAATTTCTACCAGATAAGACGAATAGCACCTTTTTTTCGAATTTTGTTTTAATTTCTAATCATGATTGTTGCTGATTTCATCATAGTTGGTGTTATTATATGTTTGTAGTTTCATTGCTGTATTGTTTCTCGTTTTGATTTTGTTACGCTGCATTGCTTGTATTCAATAACAATGACCTTCTGTTATTCTTCACACACAAATGTGTCTAAACACTGCGCATGAAGCCCAGTTGGTATTAAAGACAGCAAAACAATTACATTTTGGCATGCAATGCAGGTTTATAGGTCAACGGTTTGTTTACGGCTACATTGATATGTATGCCATGCTTTCTCATAATAATTATAATCATTTGTCTTACTCCATGGTAACGCGTTATTCCTTAAAAATGTATCTAATACAAATTTTACATAGTTTTACAAAATCTATGATATAAATTCAATACTATTTGAATCAACTTTCTGAGGAAAAAGCTTTGTACAGCGGTGGACTGACTTAAGCTTTTGATAATTAATCATTTGAACAAAGAAGAAATATTGTAGTCAGTACATACAAAACTAAGAAACTTAACACTTAAATCTTTCTTGCGTATCACCCTGGAGGTAAATGACGCATTTAAATCGATCAGTACTTTTTAAGCCCGAACAGACACAGACATACGGACGCACGGTATATACAGCCTATGCAGATTGTTATTTTATATTACAGTGCTCAATTTGACTCTGATCGACTTGCCGGGTCTCACCAAAGTACCCATCGGTGACCAGCCGCCGGATATTGAGCAACAGATCAAAGCAATGATATTCCAGTTCATAAGGCGCGAGTCGTGCCTTATCCTCGCCGTCACACCAGCAAATACTGATTTGGCTAACAGTGACGCCTTGAAACTAGCGAAAGAAGTGGATCCACAAGGTATTGTCCCACTATATACATACTTCATAATTTTTAATGTTATTTACTAGACTATTAAAAAAACTATAACCTGCTTACGTTAAAAATATTTGATTACGTTTATATAACATATGTGAATCGGTGTTGCGAATCTATAGACACAGCCAATAAAATCGATTTAGTAGTTTAGGCGCTACGCTGGAACATACATACGTAGACTGCCAAAACTAAAAATATGGACATTGACTACCAAAATAGTTGAGTATTTATTATTACTAATACGATAAGAAGTAAATGGTACGTTTTCAGAACTTCTAGAATACTGACTCTATGAGTGCCAAAAACTTATCACGTATTTGCAAGTAATTAATTACTTACTAATAAAGTTTTTACGTTTTTAGTAAGCCATGAAAAGTGTTGTAAAAATGACACGATTATACAATGTACCGTACCAACGAGCTCGTTGTTGTGTGTTAAAGTTTCTGAAATTTATTTAATGTCAATAATGTCAACAGTATATAATAGATACTCCGTTAGATTAATGTATTTTAAATTTTTACATATTTTTTTTGTATAGGTCTCCGGACAATTGGTGTGATAACCAAGTTAGATTTGATGGATGAAGGCACAGATGCTCGTGATGTATTGGAAAATAAACTGTTACCGCTGCGTCGTGGTTACATCGGAGTTGTCAACCGATCGCAGAAGGATATCGATGGACGCAAGGACATTGCTGCTGCACTTGCCGCTGAGAGGAAATTTTTCCTTAGGTACGTAATCATGATAACAGATCTGAATACAACTAGTTCTATGATTTTTTTCTTTTACGAAATCATTTATTAAAATGGTCCAAACTTACGGCATTTTAGGAGAGATTATTTTTTTAAAATTGGTAGTCTAACATATACTCAAAAAGGAATGGATACTCGCTTAGGTGAAAGCGGACTGTTTTACAGTTAGCAGGTCTCAAAGGTGTAAAAAAACATGCTAACTTAAGTGATTTTAGGTAGGCTGAGTTTCAGTATATGGTTAAGGAAAATATTTCCCAATGAGCCAGACAAATCTGACGGGCCAACCATCTTCCTAGACCCGTTTGAAGTTTGTTTTAAGAGACCCCTGTCTGATAAAGTGGCAGACATACGCGTCATGTGTATTGTCAAAGTTAGTGTACGCGTTCATACTTCTCAACAATATAGACTAAAAACTAACTAACAACAAACTAACTCAAAGTAGCCAGGAGTTGTACGCAATAGATATCCTCGCGTCAGAGTGCATGTCATATCTATCTATTACAACTCCTGGTTACTCTGAGATGTGCGTTGTCTGTTAGTTTTTAGTACCTACATGTTGTCGAGAAGTATGTACTCCTACGCTATTTTATATAGCAATATACACGACGCGTCGTGACGTAAAACGGGTCTGGGAGGATGTTCGGTCCGTTAGGTTTTTCCGGCTTATTGGAAAATATTAAGAAATATTATACTTAATGAAATATATAAAAATCTGTCTTTCTAAAATGACGTAAGTAAGCGTGGCTTTTTTCCACATTTGATACCTTTCAGCTTAGCGAAGTATCCATTCCTTTCCGAGTATATGTTAGAACAAAAAACAAAAAACAACAACCCATAATGTCCCACTGCTGGGCTCGGGTCTCCTCTCAGGAGAGGGTTAAGGCCATTCGTCCCCACGCTGGCCAAGTACGGGTTGGGGACTGGCAAGAATACGTTGTGGCTACGTAAATCTTGCCGTTGGATGTTTTTAAGCCGCCCGAAGGCCTCCAACTAAGCTTCACGACTGTTATCGTATGATAACAACCGGGACCGACTGCTTAACGTGACCTCCGAATCACGGAGACGCTCATGGTAACATGCCACCAGCGGTCACCCATCCAGGTACTGACCGCGCCATCGTTGCTTACCCTCGATGATTGTTTCTAATCACCGAGTGCAACTGGGCTATGAGCGCCACACTGCAACTGGGCTATGACCGCCACGCTATGTTAGAATACCGATCCTAAAAATGTCATCTATCCTAAAGTGACGTAAGTCTGGGGTGACTGGGATCTACGTCTACAAATCTTCATATTGAACTAGCCTTTGCCTGCGTCTCCGCCTGCGTGTCGCTTATCGTGGTAAAAATAGTAGTAGTAAAGTATATAGATGCCAAATTTCATGGAAATCGTTGCAGCGCTTAATCCGTGAAAGCGTAAAAGACAGACGACAAAGTTACTTTCAAATTTATAAAATTACTATGGACTATGGATATCGTCAATAGTACTTCTTAGAACGACCTAAATTAAATTATATAGAATACATTCTCTATTATGATATTGTTGATAAAGTTAAAGAGCATACTAATAGTTAGCTGCTTTTAATACCTTAATCTCATCAAGATACTATGATTTACTAAGAAGCGATAGTGAAGAAACATTACATAATCCTAGTATATTAAGTACTTTACGAGCGAAACTGCTCCTATCTAGTATTTTTGAGACGTACATCTATGACATCGATATATTTTTATGTCACTTATCATGTCGACCTAGTTGCGATGATTGCAAATTGCTCAATGCGATACAGCGCTTCGAGTTAAATTTTTGTATCTACTTCTTCTTTACAACTATTAGTTTAATATTCGTTTAGGAGTTTGGGTTTTTTTTATGTATAATATGTATGCATTTACAAAAAAAGCATATAAGTATTAATATCAGTTGTCTAGTACCCATAGTACAAGCTCTGCTTAGTTTGGGACTAGATGGCGTTGTGTGTTAAAATGTCTGAAAATATTTATTATTTTATTTATTTATTTAATAGAATACTATATTTAGTAAATCCTATTGGATTTATTAGGTGTTTTTGCATGCTAAAATATTTTCGTCTTGTAGGTTTCTGTCCCTCATTATTTTTAGAGTTCCGGACCTCGAAAGGAAAAAAAGGGAACCCCTATAGGATCACTTTATTGTCCGTCTGCCTGTCTGAAAAGACCCTTATTCTCAGGAACACGTGGCGTATCAAACTGAAATTCATATCAAATATTCATAAGCTGTCAAAAATCAAACTTCTTAGCCAACGAAATCAAAAGTTACATACGTTTATGCTGCAAATTTTCGACACTCGCAAGGGATTCAAAATCTACAGGGTAATTCTCGTGAACTCAGAATCTTGCAATTTCATCAATCTTGAAATGGCAACAGCTTCAAAATCCATTTTCTACCTTGAAAGATACATTTACGAAAGGCTGTATTATATAAATAAATAATAAATGAAATAAATAAATATTTCCGACATCTAACACACAAACGCCATCTAGTCCCAAACTAAGCAGAGCTTGTATTATGGGTACTAGACAACTGATATAATACTTACATACTTTTTTTTTGTAAATACATACATATCATACATAGAAAACACCCAAACTCCGAAAGAAATATTTGCAGATCATACAAACATTTGATCCGACCCGGGAATCGAACCCGAGACCTCAGTAAACAGCAGTCGCATACGCTACCGCTGGGCCACCGAGGCAGTTAAGTTATGCAGTTACTATATAAAAATGATACAGAATTTATTCCGAAACTATAAGGAAAATAATTAGCTAGAGACTATTTGCTGATAGGCAAATTAAAATGCTTCACGCACACACCATATTCCAGTATGAAATATGTAATTAAATGTTATTCTGAACACATAAATACCTTTTTATATCTGCCCAACAGTATAAACATTTGTTATTATTATTTTCACAGCCACCCCTCTTACCGACACATGGCAGACCGACTTGGAACTCCCTATCTCCAGCGTGTACTGAACCAACAACTGACAAACCACATCCGCGACACACTGCCAGGTCTCCGCGATAAATTGCAGAAACAATTGCTTACTCTCGAGAAGGATGTCGACCAGTACAAACACTTCAGGCCAGATGACCCTTCTATTAAGACAAAAGCTATGTTACAGTAAGTGTTCATTACTAGATAAAGTGTCTTTTTAAACTATTTCCTTCATAGTCGTCAGGAAAACTATTTCCTTGTTATGACCTTAGCTTTATTATTACATACCCAGTTATAGCGACATCTAGTTACGTCTACGGATATTCACATTGGATAGTACCTTTTTTGTATTAAGACTGAACAAATAATAGAGCCTAGACTGGAATAGATACATTCTAATCTAGTGTGGTTTCAATCTGGTCTATATTTTGGTCTATGTACTTTGGGTACATAAAATTACAAATATCATTTTCATTTTACAGAATGATACAAACTCTTCAAACAGATTTCGAACGCACAATCGAAGGCTCTGGTTCAGCACAAATCAATACTAACGAATTATCCGGAGGTGCCAAAATAAACAGATTGTTCCATGAAAGGTTCCCCTTCGAGATCGTTAAAATGGAGTTTGATGAAAAGGAACTTCGCAGAGAGATAGCTTTTGCTATTAGGAATATCCATGGTATTAGGGTAAGCATTTTACATTTAATGAGTATCTTGACGTTAAAATTAAATTTTGGACCTATAATGTTACTATTATCAAGCTTATTATTATGTTTTACTTAATAAAACTTAGCACTTGTAACGCCTCTGGTGTTGCGGGTGTTCATATGCGGCGGTAATCGCTTACCATCAGGCGATACGTCTGCTCGTTTGCCGCATATTCCATAAAACAAAATTGAAAATAAACTATTACTGACGTAAACAAACTCAAGAAAACCTTCACAAAATACCATCAATTATTGTTATTGTTTAGAGGGTAAGTAAGCACTATAATTATTTTTTGTTACACAGGTGGGTTTGTTTACACCGGATATGGCTTTCGAGGCTATCGTAAAGAAGCAGATTTCCCGGCTAAAGGAGCCTAGTCTGAAATGTGTCGACTTGGTCGTGCAGGAGTTATCCAATGTCGTCCGTATATGCACTGAAAGGGTAATTATAAATATATATAATAAATTAGTCCAATTCACCTCAATAATCTCCGACGTTTTTAGAAAATTGTGTACATTACCTACACAATGTGACCCATACTTTAACATTATTCATCTTTTGTAGATGTCGCGATACCCCAGGTTACGTGAAGAGACGGAACGCATTATCATGTCTCACGTTCGTTCCCGTGAACAAATGTGCAAAGATCAATTGGTACTGCTTATCGACTGCGAACTTGCTTATATGAATACGAACCACGAAGATTTCATCGGTTTTGCCAAGTAATATTACATTTTGAAACTTACTTTTTGTTTTCAATGTGGTAATTGGAAGACCTATATTGAATGTGTAAATTCAGCGAATCGTTTTCTTCTAGTGCTCAGAATCAGTCGGAGAATGCTACTAAGTCGGGACACAGGGCATTAGGAAACCAGGTTATCAGGAAAGGATACATGTGCATTCATAACTTGGGTATAATGAAAGGTGAGTCTTCTTATTATTGTCCTTTGCCTTCTTCGTTGATGTCTAATGAGTAAAGTATTCAAATCAAATGGTGATATTTTTTTTATAGGTGGTTCCCGAGATTACTGGTTTGTCCTGACATCTGAGAGCATTTCCTGGTATAAAGATGAAGAAGAACGGGAGAAGAAATATATGCTCCCATTAGACGGACTCAAGTTGCGTGACCTCGAGCAAGGATTCATGTCACGCCGACACATGTTCGCGCTATTCAACCCTGAAGGGAGGAACGTGTACAAAGTAATTAATATTTCCTCATTGTTATTTTATTATGTCAGGCTAAAAGAGGAGTAAGGTCATATCGTTTCTCTTCAGCTTCGTGAATCCATCTGAATATTGTCGTTAGAATATGTAGCGTTAATCATGCTTTATAAAATTAATTTACAGTAGTGCACTCAAGGTTTAGATCTAAATTTTAAAACAAGTTTTAGATGATACATTTTAAGAAAATCAAACACTTTTATGTTATTGATACCAGCTATCATTAATTACAGACATAAATATTATTACTGTGGAGGGTCATTGACCCCGAATATCGTGACAAATGATTATTCATAGGATGTCGTTGTTCATTGTGGGCGTGAAGGTCAGACGACAGTCGTTTTATAGTAAAAACAAATTGGCGGTCTGATAGTAGTGTTTAATACTAAACTCTAGTATTTTCAAAGCTATACAACCTCCATACATACAACTAAAGGATGTAGGTACTACGATATTGAAAACCGACAATGACTCATTGTCGGTTTTATCAGTTTTGGCTTGGTTTACTGTTGAAAGAAAACGCTTTTTAAAAAAATGTGTCAAACTATAACATGTAAAGATATGAAATCTAAGGGAGGCAGACTTCTTTGCTGATATTTGTAGTACATACAGATACTAAGGGATTGAAAAGTAGTAATGAATAACTAATGCTGTACATTTTTTAAGTCACTTTTATTATTTTATTAGGACTACAAGCAGCTGGAGTTGTCTTGTGAAAACCAAGATGACGTTGATTCTTGGAAGGCCTCATTCCTACGCGCTGGAGTGTATCCAGAGAAGACGTCGGAAGCCGCGAACGGTGATGATGTAAGCATTTCCCACTACTATACTAGTCGCTTTACTTTACTGCCTGTCTTACTATTCTGTAATCTGTATACTCTCCAAATACTTCACCTTAATATATTCCAAGCAAAACTTTATTTATTTTTGAGCTTATTTACTATATTGCTTTATAAAAATATATGAGATTTATGTATTTGTTTTACTTAAATATAAACTAATTGTATCAATTTGTATGTTACAAACTATGTTGTTTTGCCATGCTATTCAGAGTGAAGGACATGAGGTTTGTTTCTACTTAACAAAACATCCACACAAGTACATGATCACGCAAACGCTATGGACTTACACAATGAAAACTTTGATGTACACAAAAATGTTTGTGTAGTAACGTAACATTAAATAACCACAGCTAATAACATTTTTTAATTTTCTCAAAATATTTGCCAGCTAAATAGCATGACAATTGTAGTGCCGTTTTTTCGTATCAATCGATGCACTTCATAATCATCTTATGTATAACTAGCACAATATTAACCATTCTTAAATTATTTCATACTGACTAATAGTCGCATCACTTTTTAAATGTTAAGCTTAGTTTACATATACATTTGTTATCCACTTTTTAATTTTACCCTTCTGTGGAAGTTTTATTCGATTTTGTTTTAGCATGTTTGTTTTTATTTTTAGTTATTTCTGCCTTCCCTGGGGTTAGGTGAAAATAAAAGAAGTGTAAGTGATTCGTATTTTAAGGCTTGTTTGCTGGGTTTTGACTTGGATTTTAAAGGTGATTTTAAAGGCAGTAGATTACGTTTTGTTTTTTTTTATATAATTGCACGTGCAATTAATAAATACAATGAGGCTGTATACAGTATAGCTGTAAATATTACAGTCAAGAGCTTATCTAAGTTGTGACATGTCATTGCTTTTGGTTTGATTGTGATGTTGTAGCACGGATTACAGTGAAGATTATTAAGTGGAGATGGTTGGTAAGCAGTACTTTATATCATTGTGATATATCAGTATTTGTACTTCGATACGACACGATCATGGAGTGCCTGCTAATAGTATAATAACATAATAATTATTCAATCTGTTCAGCTTTAGAGGTTGAAGGATAGGTTTCCAACCAAAACTGCATGCGATAACCAAGCAGTAAGCATTAAATGAACAGCTATACTAATGAATACAGTACTGGGTAAGAAATAATGCACATCGACCTCTGGAAAGAGACATTCGGCTAATTTCGGCTTTGTAGAGCGTTGTCCCTTTCGCATTCTACATGTGTTACGTTTTGTCAGTCGTTCGATAAATGCGGTGGAGTACGGTCGCCTTCAGTTCAGAATATATATATATATAGAGTTATTAACACCCACGAATTTAAATGATTTAGAATTGCTCTATGGCATCTTTAGGAAAAAGAGGGAAGAAAGTGTATAAATATTTTTTAACTGAAGCCGACAAATTTAAAAATCATGAAAATAAAGATCTGAAAAGACGTTGAAAAAATACTTCATGAGATGGGATTTCGGTTCACTAAAATGAATCATAATAGAAAAGTTCTAAAAGCACGATGTAAGTCTCAATCGAATCGAATAACTTGATAAAATACGCGATTATTGATGAATTGAAACGATTTCGCGAAACAGGAGATAATATAATCTACATGGATGAGTCTTAAATACATACATCACATTCTAAAAAAAAATCTTGGAGTTATGATAAGAAAAAAGGTGTAAAAAAGCCAATTTCAAAAGGCCAACGGTTAATAATAGTTCATGCGGGAAGTGAAAAGGAGTTCTTTGTTCTTGGAACCTTTTTAATTTTTAATCCACGGACACTATAGGTGATTATCACAATGAATTGAATAACAATAACTACGATAAATGTCATGACATGTGAAAAGTCTTAAAGAAAAAAAAAATGTTTATAAAAAAATAAATAAAAAGAATAATCAAAATAAGTAACTCACAATAATTGTTTTAACAGCTCTTAATAGATACCGGACTGTGAGTATTTCGTGCGAAAGGGACAAAGCTCCACAAAGCCGAAATTAGCCGAATGTCTCTTTCTAGGGGTCGATATGCATTATTTCTTGCTCAGTACTGTAAAATTAATTCAAGACTTAAGTTATGTTCGGATTTTTTGCTTACCGTTTAGCAGCTACTCTCAGTTTTGTGTGGAAACGCGACTTTTAATTAAATTTATCAGCTCCTTCTTTGCTTACGAATTACATTTTTACCAAATATTTTAATAATATAATTTTTTATTGATTTTTTTTCTCCGGGCTGTACAAACAAGCATGTCGTTATTAAAAATTATTATAAATTTGAGTATATAAGTGCAATAAAGAGTTTGTTGATTCAATTAGTAAAAGAATTGAAATTCGAAGAATATGACACTTTCGACTATAGAAGTTATCAGGAAACCCTTTTCCGTGTTAACGTTATAATAGAAGGCAAAAGCTATAAAATCTTTAAGCATCATTATTGAATTAATAAGCTTGGTCGCAAAACAAGACGAACTAATGTATGTAGAGTGTAGACGAAGTCGTAGTGTAGCACTTTGTTATATTCATATTATAATAATTTCTTAAAATATGCAACTGTCACATAACGCTACGTAAACTTAATGTAACCTTGTACTGTTGTGCATTTTGCTTTACACCTATGTAACTTGTTCGTTAGACGAAGCACCGGGTCATTGAAAAAAAAATATAAGAGAAAGAACTTTGACTGCGACGGTGGCGCACTGGTAGCGTATGCGACTGCTGTGCTTGAGGTCTCGGTTTCGATTCTAGGGGCGGACCAAATGTTTGTATGATCTGCAAATGTTTGTTTCGGAGTTTAGGTGTTTTCTATGTATAATATGTATATATTTTCAAAAGAAAAAGTAGATATGTATTTACATCAGCTGTCTAGTACCCATAACACAAGCTTTGCTTAGCTTGGGACTAGATGGGGTTGTGTGATAGATATCCGATAAAAAAAGAAATCGTGACTCGTTTTGTATAATTTGTTGGTTTATGTGTCTATGTGAATATTGTATTGTTGCAGCTAAAGACATCATTAAAAACAATTTTAACACTTTAGGAAAACTGTATATAGTGCTTATCATTTGGTTTCATTTGAGGCTCGTTGTTTATTAATTCACTAACATGCATGCTTTTTTAAAGTACTGTTTGGTTTAGTTACCTTTTGTAATATATAACCGTTTAGTGATGGATTAAGCGAGCGACACGATAAGTTTTATCAAAATAATCTGTCTAATACAAACAAATAATTTATATTGCTATTTTAAGGACACAACAAACAATTTGTAGATAACGGGCTATAAATTGCTTGTGAAGAAACAATGTTAAAAATTAGTGTACTTATCAGTTTTGTAACAAATCATTGTCGTCAGTTGTCGTTCTTACGATTCCTTGTTAATTAGATTAAGTTTATTTGATTTAAGGCTTAGTCCATTATCTTCATTTATTTATGTTTTAAGTAATATATGATTTTGTTTTATACGGTAACTAGAACTTTTGACGATCAAAGTGTGAGTGCCTGGTGCTCTGAGCTACAGACTCACGTCTAATTCGGGCACCAGTCCTCATATAATTGCTGTATTGGTGTATTGTTTTTGGTTTTTTGTATTCAATAGCTCGCTATACGTGTTAAGCAAATTATAAATGTAGTAAACAGTTTCTTTTTTTTTATAATTTTTAGAATTGTATATTGTGTGTAAACCTTGGTGTACAATAAAGTATTATCTATTAAGAAAAAAAAAAGGCTGCAAAAATATCATACTGAGGTCTATTAATTAGATGTATATGGAAATAAGGAGACAAGAGAACTCCTGCTTCCATTTGGGAGGAAAATAGACCTTAACTAATTAAGGCTAATTTTGTTTTATTATCTTCATTTTTTTTTGGAATGCAGCTTGTTTAATACGGAATTTCTGGTTTTCCATAATCATACATCATTTCATCAGTTATTTATATATTGTATGCATTTAAGATACAATGTTTTTACCGATGTAATCTCGTACTCACTATGATCTCGTGTTTTACATAAAATAAAAGTATTTGAACGTTATAATTTCAGAGTTCAGACAATTCAGGCACAAGCAGTATGGACCCGCAATTGGAGAGGCAGGTGGAGACAATCCGAAACCTCGTGGACTCGTACATGCGCATCGTGACCAAGACCACACGCGACCTCGTGCCCAAGACTATTATGATGATGATCATTAATAATGCCAAAGACTTTATCAACGGGGAGCTACTTGCGCATCTTTACGCTTCTGGTGATCAGGTAAAGAATATTGCCTTTTTATACTATTCACTCTTCCTAGCTGACCTGCGCAAGTTCGTGTGCGTCTCTGTATTTTACCAGTTTTTGCAACTTTTGTCATACAAAAATTGGTCACATTTTTGAATAAAGCGCCTATTCAGCACTGTTTTTTTTTCAATTCGGTGCAGTTGTTCCAAACAAACTTTAGCTTTATAATACTAGTATAGATTATTTTTGTTATCAGTCTATACTGACTGACTGACCAAGATACCCAGACATCTACACGCAGCCCAAACAGCTGAGCCTATAATACTGAAATTTTACATTTAGGTTCTTAATATAACGTAAGTGAGCACTAAGAAAGGAATTTTGGAAATGCCACCGCTCAGGGGCATGAAAATATCTACTTCTGTGCGGTGAAGCCGCGGGCATTGATGAGTTTCCAAGTTTTCGGTAAAGTATTCGGTTCACATTGGCAAACAGTAGTATGATTATATTATTGAATGTTTCTTTCAGTCTCAAATGATGGAAGAGTCGCCTGAAGAAGCTCTGAAGCGAGAGGAGATGTTGCGTATGTACCACGCTTGTAAAGAGGCCCTGCACATTATCGGCGACGTGTCTATGGCCACGGTGAGCACGCCTGTGCCGCCCCCCGTCAAGAATGACTGGCTCGAGAGCCGCCTCGACTCCAACCCTCGCCTCAGCCCGCCCTCGCCTGGAGGACCCAGGAGGGCTACACCAGTCCAGCAAGGTTGGTCATTCGCTATTCATTTGTAAGTAATTCATTTCAGTAATAGTCTTTCAGTCATAGACGATCATTCATTCTGAGATCAAAGGTAATAATCAAATTTTGATTAAATATTATGTTGATTACAACTTTACTAAGGCAAGCATTGTATCATAGGTACCATGCCTTCAAATTGAATTGTGATTATTTTTGCTTTTTAGTTTAAATTTGTTTTTATTATATTAGAGATTATTATTACAAAAATAAATTATTATGAACCATACTAATATTATTCAAAAGTAACTCTATACGTCTATTTGGATTCCACGGCTAAACCTGAACTTATTGGAATGAGTTTCGGTATAGAGATAGATTAGACCTGTGAGAAGGACATAGACTACTTTTTAACGCGATAACCAACCCACACGCGAGCGGAGCTGCGGGTGAAAGCTAGTCAATAATAATTATAGATGATAGCAACATTTTGTAATGAATCAATCAATTAACAAATCAATCCGGTTGAAATCGGTGCAGGTTCGATGGGTAGTCGCGGCGCCCCTCCCCCGCCGGGCGGAGGCGCGGGCCGGCCGGCGCCGCCGCTGCCGTCCCGGCCCGGAGGCGCCGCCCCGCCCCCGCCCTCCGGCCGGCCCTCACAGCCGGGCTTGCCTGCGCCACTCATACCCACGTGAGTACACTCTCTAATGTAAGCCCATAGGAAATCCTACTGACCGTTTAGTTTCGGGGTCTAGTGCGAGTTTCACATCACAGCTTTTAACATTCCACTACCTTTTCTTAGCAACCTTGAGACCGGAACCTCAATAATGCAGACGCATCTCAATAGGCCGCTATAATTTTCTACAACCACAAAGAGTATGGTGAAAACAACTCTTGGATTTTACTCATGCTTTCCATTAGGCAGAGAAGACACTTTAACAGGCCCATATATAAAAAAAAAACCGAGGTTGGTGATTGGCAGTGATGTTGTCATGCGTAGTGGCTCCCTTAGTCTCCTGTTACAACACCTACGGAATGAATAGCGACGTCCCATATTCTCAATCCGTCACCACACCGAGAATAGAAGTTTATTGATTTTATTGAAGTTGTAATTGGGCTGCACTGAACTCAAAACGCGAAATAAACTCGCACTAGATTCCCTGAATGTGATAATGATATAATCGTTGATAAACACCGAAGCGCTTTTTGAATTGACTTTAAATATTAATATGTTTTGTATTGTTGAGAAGTTCTGGTATATATTAAGTATACAGCGAGCTAGCTACTTCCACAAATTACATTCTAAGGATTCATTCGCCAATTCTGATTTGACCTACGAATAGATTGTTTCTTGGCAGGTTTCAATCTTAAGAATAATATCTTTATTAAGTATCTTTGTTAAGTAACAGGATGCCAGAGTGACTTCTCAGACGGTGCAGTATTTAATACATGACTTACTAATGTTATTGATTTTGAAAGATTAACTGGACTCGTGTGGGCTTTAGCTCGCTGCGAATTAATAAACTCGGTGTGAGAGCTTTCGCTTTAATACTTTCAAAGGCATTTTTGTGGGTGATGTAACAGCCATAATTTGCTAAAATATTATTATAATGCTTTGTCTAATATATGTATGGAGTATTACTTAATGTTGCCAAATATTATCT
This sequence comes from Hyphantria cunea, assembly GCA_003709505.1. Classification (NCBI taxonomy): domain Eukaryota; kingdom Metazoa; phylum Arthropoda; class Insecta; order Lepidoptera; family Erebidae; genus Hyphantria; species Hyphantria cunea. Next base: position 361,041 of record PKRV01001827.1, on the reverse strand, counting down.
CAAGGAATTCAGGAATCTAATATATTTTTTTTACAAGATCTTTTATATGCTATTTTGTTATTGACATGTTGTCTTAATGTTTGTCTGTGGTAGTGCCCCACTAAATGTATAACTAATGAACAAGTAGTGTTTGGTGTAGTGGCGGTAGCTGAGTGTGTGGTTATGTTCGCAGGCGGCGCTAGGCGGGCCGGGCGAGCTCTAACCTCTAACATAAGTTACGTTTTAACGTAAGGCACTAACTACCACGAAATTGTTAACTTATTACACATTGACAGCTCACAGTGGTCTGTAGCTGTGTGCACGATAACTTTATTTTAATAGTTTGTTGTAACCGATTTTACATTATGTACGGTTTATTTGTACTCTAAATTGTTACTCTTTTGTTTGTTACACGATGGTATTAAGTTAACAAATGTCGACAAATTTATAAATATAATATACATATGTTATATACGAAATTTAGTCATGTAAATGATCAATACTTACGATACGTCTAAAAGAAATGTTGCTTCCATAAAGTTATAAAAATAATAGTGGAATTTAATATAATAACCTTGGTAGAATACGAGTTAAAGATATACAATCAGCGTCTGTATCGTCTGTTGGCAGTATATCCTAAACGAATGCTATTTAATATACTTTGAAAGTACCTATTTACTTAGACATATTTCTATTCTACTTTGAGTAATTAAATTGAAGTTATATTTTGATGCAACTGGTTGTGTGTAGCCATCGAACACTCAGCTGCCTGCAGACAGATACATAATTTATATAAACATTATGAATATTAATATAGTATTAAAGTTCTTCTGAATACTAGTTAACTTTTGCATAAAAAGTGATGAGGAACATGTGTGGTGTAGGAACATTTTTGGTATAGGAAAATTTTTGGCTTAGGAACACTTTTGACACATGAATATTTTACGATGGATCATATAATTCACAATATTCTAGATTGCTTTAATGCTCGATGGACTTTTGGGTGCAACTAATAAAACATTTCATTCGTGTCTAATTTTATTAATTTCAATTAATCTAGTATACTATAGCACTGCATGATTATTTATATTTGCACTAATCTATGTGTGACCTTCGTGAGTTTCATTAATTGTTAGATGTTTTTTAATAACAATATACGTCATATAGGTATATCTCATCAGCGAATTATTTTTTATATATATTACACGACCAGCTAGAAAACAGAAAATGGGTCAATAAATGTTGCATTATAAAATATATATCTATATATATAAATAGTAATTCTGTTTACATATATATTTTGTCGTTTTAGTTGTTAGTTTATGTTAAATAATTTCACAGTTGCCCTGTAAGAATTTATTCCTATAGTCCTTGCAAAATGGTTTGATCTCTGTGGCAAATTTCACTAGTGTAATTTTAGAAGTTACGTGGAACATTTTAGGTGTGAATTTTAAACAATGTTTTGCACTGCATTAGTAATAAAACTCGCACGTAAAAAATTAGAAATATAGGTGAGACAAAAGAAAATTACTTGCTTAAAGTTATTCGGTTGGTTTCTTAGCCATGTGTCACAGAGATCAAGCATTATGTTAAGGACTGTAATATCTTAATTAAAATTGTATGTGCACCTCTTTTACTTTATAACCTACAAGCATTTAATTATGGCGGTTACATTACTCGCGAAATGTCTTACAGAGAAGCTGTGAGTCTTTTTGTATTACACTCTGTCGGTTATTCGTTCTCATTATTTCCTATGTCTTTGTATAAAATAGATTACATTAAGAAACGACCATCGTTTTGGACTGACAAAATAAACATCGTTTTGTGTGGGTGGTTACTTTTATATTTCAAATATACTAGATTCAAAGGCGGAAAAATTAAACGTTTTTTTTAACACTACACACATTTTTTTAGCATCCGTGGTCATTTTAAGTAATGTAAACTATTACGAGAAAATATATATAAATATTCTCGTTCTAGATTCAATAAATTCAAATATTCCAGCGTTTATTTCAAACTTAAGTCCAGTGAGTTATAAAAGTTTGAGATTCTATATACAAGGTTTGTTTTAAATGAAGTAAATCTTATACACATGCCATAGTTACCCAAATATTCTTTCTACTTTTTAGATTTAGATTTCGCGAACTTTTATTAAACTTTCGGCCAGTGGTAATTTCGTAATCTCTGTCTTTTGTGATCAAATGCAGATTTTTAAAATTAAATCTTGTATCCCCTGTCGCCCTAAAAGATTTGTTCACTTAAGAAACGTTACAGTACAGTAATTCACGAGGTTCATTAACACTTAAAACTCACTCTGTGTATGTCCAGATATTGCGCATGTTTGTTTTGTAACAGTGTAAACATGTAAGAACGATACACTAAATAGGAGGCCGGTCGGAGGCAGCGGGCCGGCGCTAGCGAGCGCCATGAACCAGATGCCACCGCACATGCGCCAGCAGGTCAACCAGGCAGTGGGACAGGCCGTCACCAACGCCGCCATCAACGAACTCAGCTCCGCATTTGCGCGATTCAAGTAAACCAGCCACAAACGTTGTATAACCACGTCTGTATGTACGTTACATGAGCTTGCCAAACGTCGTCACTTCGGGTCTGTGCCGAGTTATTCAACTATGGAGTGATAGAAGAAACATTGCACTCAAAATAACTTTTCTACTAGTGTCAAATGAAACGTATAATAATTACTGATCGACATATCAGTAGTGTCATTATTTTTAATGGTCCACTGGAAGTGCCAGTCGCTGCTGGCTGCCCAGCCAAGGAATAACTTGGTGACGATTTTAACATCTTGTTTAAACTCTTCAGAAATCAGTGACATAGTTTGTCTCCGTATATTTCTAACAGGTCAATCTTATGAAAGTAGTCCTTAACCTGTTGTATTACATGGTATCTGTTTTTATACAAATATCTATTAGAAGTGACCACGTTTGCTAAAAGGGGGTTTGCTTTAATGACCATGTTTACTTGACCTGTTGAATTGTGTACAAAGTTAAATTTTTACTCACATAATAACATGTTAATTTTGAAACATCGCTTACTACAATCTCATTATATCGAATCAGGTTTTGCACATTTGTACACATTAAAAAATATTTAGTCAACTAAGAAATGAAAGACTTTCAAAATGAATCTCGCGATCTAGAAATTTCTTGTTGATTGAAGCGATGTTTTGAAGAATTTGTGTTGCTTTATTTGTGTTTTATGAAACTTACTGTCCAAATTTTTTTATAACACTTTAACAGCTTCAAAGTTTTCATGTCAACTTAATTTATATCAAGCGACTGATAGATTTCAGTTAAAATGTATTGTGCTATAGTTGTGTTCGTGCATTAATACACCCGATGCACATAACTCTGCGTGTGATAACTATCCAACGTTACCATAGGGTTATTAAAAAACAAAATTTTATATATTAAATAAGTATCACAATTAGTAATTCGCTGTTTTCCTACATTTAAAACTGATACTCAAACATCATAATATAAAAATCACGAAGATCACATATGCAGGTAACTATTATGAACATAGGTAAATCTAAATATACACGCATATATATTGTTACCAATTGTATGGCGTAGTTATGCTGAATACATTCCAGTGATTTTAATTTTCCGACGCGAGCGAGATGTTTTTGCAAGCGTTTATTAATCTAAATCTATTGTGTAAAATATACTATTCGTATTATATTTATGCAGAAATAGGAAACCTTCTCACCATCCGAGATTTTTATGGGATTATTGTCCAGTGCTCACCGGACATCTGTTGTAGCAGAAACAATTATTGCCAAAAGAATATTGAGAGTTTGTATTGAACGTTTTACTCGAATTAGTATTCATGCATCTCACCTAGAACTTGATTAATTGGAATTAAATTGTAACTGTTTAGATAATAATCCGACGTCTTCACATGAAACTCGTCAAATATAATATGTAACTACTAAAAATAATAACAGTATTAAACGAATATTGTTCCAGAGCGCTTCATGTAACGCATATGTGCAAGCGCTTACTCATTACTTTAAATTATTATAATTACCTTGTAATTAAATTTATGTTACGATTAATTGTAAATGTTACATTCAGTGGCTTAACATAGGTGTATATTGGAAGAATGTAGTTGATTCACAGAGAGCATCGCGAGTTTCCGCTGCCCGAGGATATAAGGCCGGAGCTAAGAGCATATCATGTTGTTTTGTAATGTGCTAGAGTTGTATGAAACACGAAATAAAGACACGGAGGTTATTTGTTGATATCGTCACACACGTTTGGTCGCGTAGAACTAGTTGCGTAGCTACAATCGTTACAACACGTGCTCACGTTGGTGTCTAGGTGTTCCAGTAGGTTAGATCTTTGACACTCTCTTTCCGTCTCCTAGCCGTGATGCGTATTTAATGTTTATGCATTTACTATATATTGTACCCAGCTAGTGTACCACCATATCTTATACTAGATAGCAATGGTGACTAGTTACTTATGAACTCATAACGAGATGTACTAACGTTTAAATGTAAATTTAATTGTACTTATAATAGATAAGACCAAAGCAGTTGTGTCGTAAATTGTTGCTGTTAGCAATAACTTTGGTCAATTATTAGATCATTTTATTGATGGTGATACATTATGATGATATGTTATTGAATATATTACGTAAAGCTTGTCGATATCTTAATCTTGAAATCATCTCGCATCCACTATTCGTTGTCTTGACGATGATGTGACATCGAGTTCTATAGACGCAACATTAAGTATACAAGTATGTTCATAGATGATGGAATGCCATCGAATGTTTATACATCAGAACATCCCATAGTCCGCAGGCGGCATCGTCACGTAAGCTGTCGGAAGTCCTATACGCAACGAAGTGTTTAAGGCTATAGCTATACTCATTGCTCTATCAAATATTATCTAAATATAATACAAAAGTAATCGGTCATTTAACGTTTTGCTCTCTCTCTATCTTGTTACTAGCATTAGTACCATCGAAAAAGGTATAGGCAGTGATTGTTGGATTTGATATAGTTTATGATTATTGTTAATCTTATGCTGTATAAATAGAGTAATTAAATGCTATATGTGTATTAAAGATGTTTGATTTATTCCAGTATTATAGAAAAATATATATATAGTAATGATACTTACTAACCGTTTTGGATAATGTGTAGAGTACTACTATCTGCAGGACTTATTATTAGGTAAGCTGTTTGTGTACTGTGAGGCGTATTTCAATAAGAATTGATCTGAAGCTTTATGTAGGGTATTAATACTGAAGCATTTACCTCCTAACTCTGCGAAGATTTTTTCTTATTGAAATATTGACAAGAACTTGTCGACTAGTGCTTAGGTTAGAAAAGCGCATGTGCAAGTTTGAAATTCATTATTGCATGAATAATTTTGTAATGTAATATTTATATTGTATAATTTTAATAGGTGGTAGGTACATATCTGTATATATAGTGATATGCGTTGCTCTACTCATCAATTGACCACAAACTGTATGTTGCATATATATAATATTTATTTACCTATAAAAAATGGATTATTACGGCGTCTTATTTATTGTTTCCTAAAATTGTGCATGAGCGTGCGTTATATTTTGATGAATTCCTTTGCTTTTGCATTTCATTCCGAACTAATGAAACTGTATTACTTTAGTACCTACATTTCCATTCAGAAACCATTGTATTTAACAGTATTTAGATGGCACTGTAAATATGAGTATAAATTTGTTTTTATGCAATAATGAGGTTCTTTTTCAACTAATATCTATTTATGTTGACAGTCGTCCGGGGTCCAACATGCCGCCGAAGTTGCCTGAACGACCGCAGAACGGACGGCCATTTTGAACGCGCCTCATCTTCGCCGCCATCTTGTGATACTAAGCGTCATTGTAAATATGTTTCCTACCATGTACCTATATCGCTTTTAATTATTTAATGCTTAGCATTGTCTAATGACTATGAGTCTATGTAATTTGGATAAATATTTATAAAAAATAGTCCAAGCTACATTTAAAAACGATACAAATCCATAATCAACGGATGTTATGTATCTATAACCTGTCTTATTGAAGAAAATGTATTACGCTAATAACTTTCGTCTAAAATGTTAGTCTCTTTAGGCAAACTATTAGGTTAAAATGCGCGCCTATAAAAGGTGTTACAGAAGGGTGTGCCAGTGGTGTACGATATGTGACGTTAAGCGCTAATAATTTCAGCAAAATTCGAGATTGTTTTGAAACTGGCAAATTTGACTTGAAAATTGACCGCAAACTTGAATTTGAAACTTTTTAAATACAAACCAAAAAATTAATACATATATTTGTAATATCTTGTTTAGATATGTGTATATTTTCAACAAGCGTTGTTCAAGAAACTCATGAAATCTACCTACACCTTTTTGTAACAGCCTTAAATACACATAAATAACATTTTGATTACATCGTAGAGTTATCAGGAGAACAGGCCTGTGATTATAAAAATGTGCTATTGTGACACGAGTAGCGTTATTGTTATTACATCAAATACTATTTTATTGTTCGATAAAATAAACTAATATCACTTTTAAGATACCTACCGATCATCTACTTTGTTCACAAACATGTAAACATATAATTAGGATTTTTGATTAATGTAAATGCTGATTAAAGGAAACAGATATAATGATTCCTTTCGTTAGTTTCTGTAGTAGCTATTCATCGAATGGAAAAAATGTTTGTACTTGTATTACAACCGGTCGCATGCATATGCGGAATTGGATATCTTTTCATTGGTGCAAAGTCAAGTGGATATATTGCGTTTAACACATTTGTGTATTCAATGTTTGAGAAATTTGCCCTAAAAATATGATCGACTATAATATATTAGCTTAAAACTTTGGTTCTTCGGTTATTAGTGTTTATCTGTAACATGATTATATACTGTTGATTTGTCAATAGATCTGCCCCAACTTTTTACTGTTCCATAGAGAAGAAACTGATCGTAGTTTGCAGAAAATATCCATGTACTTCAAAGTTACGCATAAAGCAATAACTGACATGACTGTTTTCTTCGAAAGGATGAAAATTAATTCAGTCTTCAGAGCTAGTAATTGTTGATTAATTAGTAATTGATGGGATTCAATAATAGAAATCGCACATCGCACTTAGAACTTTGAGTTGAGTAGTTAATTGAAAGGTGCACCAAAACTGTCTTAAACAGTTAGTATGTTATCTACTTGCATGTAAGTAACAAAAAAAATGTGGTGTAAAAATCTAATATATATTGCTTTGTATTTCTTATAAGAAATCACTAGCGTCTGTTTGTAATGATATTTTGAGAGCGTCTTTACTATAATAATAAAACTATTTCTAACAAGCCGTCGGAAGTTCGACTGATATTAGATAAGATATTGGCATGTTTGTAATAGAAGAGGCTTATTTCTTGATGTCTTCTTCAAGTAGATTCCGTTTATATATTCTTTCACAATAAACGTATCGTTGTGGCATTTAGTATTAAGCCCTGGTACGCGAGCGTTGAGGCGTGTGTGCATCTTAACACAGATTGTAAACTACTAACATATCCTTTGCATGGTCTAATATTTATCTTTAAGCTTACGCAATTTAATGTGTAAATCGATACCTGCGATCGATATACACATAATTCAATACGTTCTTGGTAACCTGACGTTTCGATCGAGTTCACTCGATTAAAATATTTAAGACTCTTAATAAAATATTTTTACGTCTGAACGTGCCTTATGACTAGTCAAGCTTTGTTTTGTTATGCAAATATAAATTACTGTTTTCATTCAATCCAGTGTAAGTTTTTTGTTTAGAAATAAACTCTAGTTTTCATACATTCCTTTAGCCTCATGGTCACGCGCCAGGACACTTCTACTGTATATAGGTGTAATATATTATTATAGACCTGTTTGTACTTGTGTACTGTTGTATGCAAATGTAATAAATGTGTAAATAAAAACATAAATCTTGTTTATTTTTTTTGCCCGATTCACAGTGCTCACATTTCAGGGATTGTATATGATATTGACAAAGTTTCTTAAAAGGGTTCAGTGAAAATAACTACTCGATAAAGCTATAAATATTATTTATTAGCGTACCATTATATTCATGGTGAACGAAATGTAATATAAACTTTCCAAATGAATTTATTAAAACTATTAATCATTTGTTTTTGGGCTAAATTGTTAATTCTGATGTGAAAGCTCTTATGGAAACCTCGGCATATACTTCTTGTAATTGGAAAATTAAAACGAGAAAACCTTCAACTTTTCAGAAATCGATAGTTATGCACTATCTAGGAGATTAGTGTCAAGATGGGGCTTGGGTTAGTAGTAAGTCCTTTTTGATAATCGTTTGTTATGGGAGCTGTGTGATTACTTGTTACCACCACTGGTATGAACAAGTTAGGTCAAGTTTAGTCAACAAGGAGCAGAGCTCCTGAATTTAGAGATAACATAATCTATTACAAGATTTTAAATAAATTAAATCTTCTCCGATAGAAACTTCGCTTTATACTACAAAAATGGCTAAACCGTGGCATCCAATTTTGCAGTCATTCGTTTACGTTAACAGTTAAAAGATATTTACTAACTTTACTAACCAGTATAAATTTGTCTAAAGACGTCTTATTACTTTATATCGACGTTGGCTATGACCATACCGTGTTTGGTGAATTTTAGTATTCATAAGTGTTTGAAGAGTTATTTTAGTACTTACATTTGGGAACGGCAAAGGAGACGATCATGGGAATCATGGTTCTTGAGCCTTGCAGCCACAAAGGCTTAAACAAAATAATTTTCAAAAATTTTATATAATAATTGATTAGACATTTCAGACAGACCTTGAATATTGCTAAAACAAATAAGTATTTTTGCACAGCGCAATAACTTACGAAATTAAATGAAGTGAGTTTTGTAATGTGTTACTCATTACACGTGCTGTTAGTGTTTTAGCCCTTATTCTTTTTAAATTGGTGCTTATTTTCACACACAGAGAATTATCTGTTTGTTCGTTTATCCAAAGCTTGTGTGGGTAAGTATGTACCTAGTGCTTTGGAGGAACGGATTTTCTCTAAATCATGATCACAATCACATCACATCGCGCAGATGTTTTTTATAGGCTGATGATTGCTATTTGTTTATGCGTTAATCGATGTGATAACTTTCATAAAATCGTAATACAGGAATTTGTCCGTAGTTCAGTATGTCTACGTTAGATGCCACTGAAGTATATTTTTGCGTCATTGTACGATGATGTCGCTACTGTGACGCCTTTTGGAATGTTTTCTTTTGTGGCAACCACGCTGTAAATAATATTACGTAATAACAGATTAAAAAAAAAATAGACAAGTAAGTCTTCAAATTTTACTTCAAAGAAAAATTCAATAAGTATAATATTATTAAAAGATTTTGTTACCAACTTATTTAGCTCTGTTAGCTGACTATTGAGGAAAATGTGCTTGCTTTTCAGAGCATAACTTCTCAAAACGGAGTTCGTGTTTAGAAATAGCCACTGTCAAATCTTTTCGAAATAGTTTTGCGTTCTGTACTTCTTCTTTATTAGGTACTGCGATGGCAGAAAAACCTGCTGACACACGTCAATCTAATCCATGTAGATCGCATCACGATGCCCATGGATTCGGCGCACAGTTGGGGAAGCCCTGGACTATGCAACTAGAATTGTCCTTCATAATTTATGTGGGCTAGTAGTAAGTAAGTGCTACTACCGACCAGGAGTTCCCCGGTTTCGATTCCCGAGTTGGGAAAAAGTTTTATCTAGTTTTTTCGAGTTCTCGGTAGCAACATGAAGTCTAGAAATGTATTCGCTAAACGGCATGCATTGGGCATGCTTCGACACTCAGCCGGTATTTTAGACTTCTAATTTACAACAACTTTCTGTACCTACGTATCTACTAAAAATATCATATAGCAAAGCCTATTCAGAGCTGATGCAAAATTTTTCAGTCAGTGCCTTCAAGAATTTCGTTTAATCAGTCTCAATTTCAATGAAATTAGATTATATTTCAGCAACTAATACCTACGTTTTTTTTTACTGTATATATACTGTTACTTATATACTTAGTTGAGATTGATTATAATTACTTATTTATTAAAAGTATCGATGCTTGGATTTCATCTAAATTAGGTGAAATAACAGATATGACAGGTACTACATGTAATTACGGGGTAGTTTGTTGTTTTACTCCTTATATTCATAATTTTCCGTGTGGTCAATTTCATTCATTCAATCCCATGGGTGTGCTCTCTTACAGAGAGCCGACTAAGGTAGCAAACTATGCGGGAAAATATCATTGCAAGAAGAAAAGAGAGAGTGGCAGAGTATACCGTAAAGTAGGCAAAAACCTTCTTTCTAAGAAAAGGCCTACGTCTTGACATAGGATAATGCGATGGTGTGTAATGTCATCAATGAATTCCAGTATTTTGAATTATAATTGAAGTTAAAAAATTGAAACGTTTTATCGCATTTGTATTATTGCACATAACTACAACTTGGCACCTAAACTAATAATTTACTGAAAAAGTTAAATGAGACCTGAGCTTCAGTTAGCGTTTCCACATAAAGGTCATTAATTCAACTTCTATTTGAGGGAACTAAGCAAGTTTTATTTTTATCGGTCTAACTCAACCTGGTGTTCTTGCTAATTGTTGAATGGCGTGTCCACCGACGCGTTAAAGTACGTGAAAACGTTTCCGAATACAAGCTAGTTCTTCTATAAAATAAGCATCGAAAAACTTAGATTTGATAAAACTTGTGATTTAGGTGCTAATGTGCGCCCGATAAGAATCGAATGTTATTTTTTATGTCACTACACTTTATGTAATTCTAGGTAGCAGCTGTTTGATTGAGGACCCTGCCTCTACTCGTAAAAGTAACCTTTAATCCACTAGATACTTAACAATATATAGCATTGTCTAAAAGAACATTAGGTTCGCGGTGCGACTATAGATCATTAGCTGCATTAAGCTACAGCCACGCCCAATGTACACCGCAAAGACAAAAACAGTGTCTATTATTACAATTTAATGAAGAGAGAACGTCATTAGGAACTGGGGACTTGATTAAATCGTCGGTGAGCAATTGTCGGGTTGTGCGGCGGCGCCCTGTGTCGCTACTCACGGGGGCCTAATCGCACCGACACGATTCTGATTATGTGTGATTGTTGTATCAATCATTTTCCCTATCAAATAATTCAGTGGTCGGTAATTGTATCGGCGTCGCGTCTCGCTGTAATGGCCGCGGAGACGGGTCTAACGGAAATATTCGGTTGCACTTAGTTTCGGTTTGTTACTCGATGGATTGTAATTCATATGCTATTACTAACCCAAATTAGAGAGAAAATTGTCGTAGTCGGTAGTCGTTTGATAATGATCGCTGTGACTATCATTAGACTATACGGTCTTATATTGAAAACCTTGTTATAAGTGTTACATTGTTAATATTGTACTTGTATTTTTCTATTAAATTGAGTGTGTACCTACTAATCTATTTATAATCTAAAATAAAAAGGTTTCGAAAGACTAAAAGAAATTGTTATGAAAATTTTTTACTCACTGCCATGTACTGAAATCATCGTTCTAGAACCTTCTATTGTCACCGATAATCTGCTGAGAATATACAGATTTATTTATTTTTGACGTTAGGATACCCCTTCGGGCCTTCACCCCACCGGGGTTTGTGGCGGGGCGGTGTGTCGGAATCGAACCGACTAAAACCATACGGTGTGCCACTCCCCGTCTGAGACGGGAGGGGTCCGGGAACCGCTTTCTTACGCCATCCAGACCCCTCCCAGCGCCTGCCGCACTGAAGCGGGCACCTTCTGCTGTTAAAAACTCTCAAATTAGGCGACGTATGACACGCGTAACGTCGCCTCCTCACGGCTGATCTATGAATCGGATGGACGGCAAAACCCGTCCCGCCCATCTGCGGCCACACTCAGGGCAGCATGAGGCGCTGATAGGAGCGTCTCCGCCGTTCGGTTCGACGGCGACAGATCGGGTCCGAGTGGAGGTCGTGCTCCCGGGCCTTCTCCGCCGCCTCCTTCAGCGAGATGACTTCCTCACAGAAGGTCACGACCGCGGTAAAACTGCTCTCGNACTTCCTCACAGAAGGTCACGACCGCGGTAAAACTGCTCTCGCCGCCGGCCATGGAGCGTACGACGGCCGGTAGCGAGAGATCTCCTCCGATGACTGCAGTGAGGGCCCGACGCTGCGGCGCCCAAGCGGGGCACACCGCCAGCGTGTGCTGGGCCGAGTCCTCACTGCAGTCGCAGTGGTGGCAGGCGGAACTCAATTCCCTTCTGGCGACTGAGTGCAGGTACTTCCCGAAGCAATCGTGCCCGGAAAGCACTTGCGTCAGTCGGAAGGAAAGGGTCCCGTGCTGCCGCCCTGCCCCTCCAGGATGACCGGCTGGAGCGCCTCGTCGGGTCGAGGAGGAAGTCATCTCGCAGAAGGGGCGGAGAAGGCCCACTCGGACCCGTTCCTAGGCTCGCCTATCATCCGTGGCCGCGGATGGTCGGGACGGGTTTTCCCCTCCATCCGCATCACAGGCCAGCCCTCGGGGTCGACATTACGCGTGTGCCGTACGTCGCCTAAATTGAGAGTTTTTACCATCAGACAGTGCCTGCTTCAGTGCGGGCAGGCGCTGGGAGGGGTCCGGTTGGCGTAAGAAAGCGGTTGCCGGATCCCTCCTGTCCCAGGCGCAGACTGGCACACCGTGTGGTTTTAGTCGGTTTGATTCCGATACACCGCCCCGTCGCGAACCCCGGTGGGGTGAAGGCCCGAGTGGGATTACGGCTTAAAAAAAAGGACCTATTCTGATAACCAGATCGGTCAACCTCATATAATTTTATATTCGTTTTTATTGAGATTTTTATTTTACTTTTCTTTGTAGGTCTTTACCTTAAATGGGCCAAGTAGGAGATTTTATAAAGGGGATTGCTTTCTTGAGCATTAGCAGAGTCAGGGTTCCCCTTCGTTATTCGATTAATGTTATGGTACCGCGGACGGCGAACCTTAATAAAAAAAATAATATTCAAATACTTTTCTTTACATTGTTGGGGTGTTTAACAGATCTAAAACATTTTACGATGTCTGCTTTTCCAAGACGATTAACTACTATACCTAATAAAATATAACATATCAAACTGGCATTTCGTAATGCGAATAATTCAAGTGGTTCATTTATATCTGATAAACGTATGTAACATCTTTGAAATAGAGCTTATAAATCATTCGGTAGCATATTTCCTTTACCGCGGCTTACGTGTAACTGACCAGCCGATTAGTAATGCAAATCCGAAGAGCTTACTTGCAGCGGTAAACGGCGTTATATCGCTGGAGCTATGCATAATTTACCTTTATGGTACAAATTTATTTAATTGTTGTATTATTTTGATGCCACAATTATTTTGGTACTACCTACTAAACAAGCACTACAAGGTTTTATATGAAATTAAACGTAGTTTTTGTCAGTAGTTTTGTTTTTTTGATTTAGCTCACAGCAAAGACGTAGCTCTAAACTGCCGCATATTATTAAACTTTGTTAGGTTGATAGTTACTAAATGGAAGAGGGTTCCTTTCAGGACTTATAATAACACTCTCTAGAAATACATTATCTATTATTAAGAAATGTTATGTATGCATCTGTCTGTTACACTATGAGATTTAGAAAAACTATTTAGCTGATATTTAAGTTCAGTAGCTTAGGTATTATTATTTCACTATAGCGAAGCTAAAACGAAGGGTATTTTTTTGGTAGTCTTCATATTTTGTATGTTCCACTGTAGCGCCTAAACTACTAAACCGATTTAAATGGATAAGGTGTCAATAAACTCGTTATAATGACTCATGTGACATAGTCTATATAAATTTTAACGAAACTTTTAAACAGTTGGGTTATAGTATTTTAAACTTTTTCTTGTGATTTATCTTGTAATATCTACATCTACCTGGAAAAAAAGGAAAGTCTCTACTTTTTTACTGTAAAATTGTAACCTTCATTATCTTCATTAATAGGTACCCAAAGTTTTAACAGCTTTTAATTAGAGAAAATCATTCGTTGTAAGTAACATTTAATTTCAACTTGTTAAATCACATAAAGTCAAAAAAAGCTTTTAATTCGTAGATAAGTATCGTTAATTAGGAACTGGCGAGTGACAGTTACATTGCCCTCAAATTACGTGCACAGGTATCACTAGAAAGAGACACAGATATAATTAAATAGTTGTCTAATTTAATTGGCAATAGGCGAGTTCCCACAAGTCAGAAAGTCACCCTCGGTTGTTACATTCGCTCCGAATTTTCCCAACAATTAACATGCGATGTATACGTACTAGTACCTAATTACAGGTGTAGTGTACCGCGGTAAACGGAGGTTCAATCACGCCACTGGTACTGTATACCGTCAGTTTAATATCGTCCAGCAATCTATCTATCTTTCTAATATTTGTACTTTATTGTTTCACTATTAAACATGACGACAAACAATATCAAATATTTTCATTATCATCAACTGTCTTTGATAGTCCACTGCTGGAAATAAGCTTCTCTTAAGAATGGAGGTTATAGGCTACCATACTACGCTGGCTAGACGTATTTGTATAGGCTTTGTTTTATTTATTTAAACTCATGTACTTATGTACATCGGCGGACTAAATGCCTAAAACATTATCTGCCAGCCAACCTTTGGGAGGTGTGGAGATATAGGATGTTAGATGCGTAGACGTTTAATTTGTCTACAACTTTACTACATGTAAACATTTACATACATACATATATACATACATACATACACTTATATATACATACACTTTTACATACATACATATACTTATACATAAAAACATTAGGTTTTCTTCTTTTTACAGTGATGTTGTTCTGCTTAGTGTGAGATGAATGTGAATAGTGACACACCGTAATAAAGCCTAATCTAAGGCCTAAATTTACCAGTGAGTACTAAGGGCTTGTTTGTTATCGTTGATAAACGACGGTTATAACATACCGAAAAAGCAGTTAAATAAAAAACAAATTGTTTGGAATCGATTGCTAGTATTTTTAACTTAACAAGTTAGGCAGTGGAAAGATTAATGTTTTGTGGATACAATGGTGTCATAAAATAAATAGGTAAAACTAACAGACTAATGTATTCGAAACAATTAACTAAGTTCAGCTAAGTTAATGAAATTGTGTCGTTCCAAATGTTTCAATGGGATGAGTATGCGTCAATAAGCATACGTTTCAGGTCATTAATCATCACTAAATGTCGTGTGTGTAACTCATCTACCTCTTTTTATGTTTGACATGATTGCTGGTGGTCATTACTAGTTCTATAATATTGGGTTCCACGGTGGGCTGCAGTCTATATTTTATTAGCTTTGGAGATCATTCAAACTGCGCGCGGCGCGACAGCACGGCGTGTTGTTTATAGAAATTTTTATGTATCCGGATACTTTATCATACTTACCAAAGTCACAAATGATAGCTACCTAAGCTATGTAATAAGCTCTCACATAAATTGCATGAATCGTACGGTTGTTTAGGATAAAATTCACATTAATTTCTCATTTGGCTGTAGTTGATAGTTGCTCTAACTGTACGTTGACATGTAATTACAATTATTATTTCGCTGTTACCGTAATTATGTCCCTTCACAGCGGGTAATTGAAAAAGTTTGCCATCGATATAGTGGGCCAACAGCCCGAAATTACATTTTTTCTCTATTATTTCTTCAATTTTGATTTCTATCAGCTTTATTTAGCGGTTACTATTTGAACTTTTAATAATACGAACACGATCGGAGATTTCATGTCGAATGCTATGTAATGACTCAAAGAGTAATTTAAACTTACAAAGTGTGTTACCAACTTACATTGCATGTTGTTATTGAAATATTCACTAAAGTTGTTTAATCAAATCTTATTTGAAATATTAATTTATTTTTGATCGGTTGTAGATTAAGTTAGACTTATATTATAAAGTGAAGTACCTTCAACCTCTCGTCATCAAACAAAAGAGCGACAGTTAACAAAACTGGCAGAAGCACTCGAACACTCGAGGAGCCATTTAACTTTTTGTAAAGTGCAACACTTTCCCACCCCGCGCACAGCACAACTCGGCAATTCAAAATGCTACTGCGTTTAGACAAATGAACAGCGTTGCACCCTTCGTGGCACACGACTCAAAACACAGAATCTAATCGCATGGATATGTCATGATGAAATACATACAAAAGTATTAGGTATTTAATAAGGCTCCATGAGCAATATATTCAGCTGTTGGTTACGCTACTTCTGCCAAGATTTGAAATTTTAGACGTCTAGGAGTTTTATGATTCTACAAGACAGGTATGCTTTTCATTGAATGCATTTATTTTAATTAAGTCAGTTGTAGAGATTTTTCATCTGTCTGGAGATCGTGTCGTGAAGCCAATATGTAGACTCGTTGGAGAAAAAAAAGATAAGAAATACCAAGAATATTTTTTCTTAAAATGTTTCATAAAGCATAATTGTAAATTTTACGTAGGGACGGTGTATGCGTGTTTTAAAATAATTCTAACAATAGTGGATTTTTTATTCATGAAACAGATTTCAACATCAAGTTTTTTATGACGTGTTGTTTGATTAAAAAAGAACATTTATTCCTATTGATTACAGATGTAGCATCTGTGCACTGTCCTTATGATATTTCTCTGGTTGCTGTGATGGTAGGTTAGCTAGTTCGCCGATGTACATTTTGGAAAAAATAATAATAAAATTAATATTTTATTTCCAAAAAATAAATACTAAGTCTAAAGAAATCTGAACCACAAGAATTTTTAAATATGATGCTATATATGCTACTACGTTGGCGCAGTGGTAGTTTACGGGACTGCTGTGCATGAGGTCTCGATTTCCGGGTCGGATCAAAAGTTTGTATAATCTACAAATATTTATTTCGGAGTTTGGACGTTTTCTATATGTATGTATTTATATCAGTTTTCTAGTACCCATAAAACAAGCTCTGCTAAGTTTGGGACTAGATGACGTTGTGTACTAAATGTCAGAAAATATTTATTTATTTCACTTCCAGTTATCACTTCTAGATAATTACAATTTGGTAGTTACACTTCCTGACACAAAATGGCGGAACTCGTACGACACAATAAATCAATTGGAGTGGGTGGTTGACTTTTCACTCAAATGTGTGGTTAATTGTAACCGAAAATGACTGTTGATCGAGCCACACTTAATTTGAGTGGTGCTTTAGTATGCAGGGGTTGCGTAGTGACGTGGGGTGCAAGTAATGGCTCGGTTGGGTTTGTGATTATTTTGATACTAATTTTGTAAACCTGCCGGAAATAGAAAAGCAATTATAATTATTACTATTTGTATTACAAAGTGCATTATGCAGCGAGACATATTATGCTAAAATCTTTGATGAAGGTACTTTCGCGATATATGTAAGTATAAAGTATAAAGATTACTGGAATTTCATATAAATATATTCTTTATTTGCTAATAAATAAACTTTTATACTTATAACAATGCTAATTATAACATTAGTTGAAAATAGTTTGGGATTAATTGCATGATAATTTTATAGTATAAATAATATAAAATACGTTTAATTACTAGATTGTTATTTTCTGAAGAACTGAAACGCTATTCTTCAGGCCAGTAAACTTCGATCATCTTCTTCAACCTTTCGTCAATGTCTTTGCCTTCTGGTGGCTGCTTTCCCAAGATGAAAACAAATTTCTCGTGACAGTCCATCATGCCCAGGTATTGGCTTTCGATAATCTTCAGGCGCATAGGGTAACGATGAAAATCAGATAAATCCATTTTAGCTGCAAAAAGTTTTTATAGTAAAAATAATTTCTTAAGCTAAAGTTAAAGCAAAAATAGAAATTTTTGGTCATGAAAAATAAGAAAATATTAAGACACTTATATAAAGTATTATATTATTTATAAAACATTTTATCCGACTTAAAAAAAGGGATTTATCAGTCAGCCAGAATTGTTTACTCTCCTTTTAATGTCACTTTATAACATGAATATATATTTTATATATAGGTATATAGGTATTTTAGTAACAAACTTTCTTTTTGAAATTTCAAACTAGAAGTGGTTTCTGGATTTTAATAACCTTTTAATTTTAAATTTCAATAAGCAGTGAAGTTGCACACACGGCTTTGAGTAGTTAAAATTCTCAGACTATAAAAGTGATGTTTAACCCATCGTCTACATTCTTAGGGTCTAACTTACATGCCTCTTTTTTTCTTTCAGTCTAGATTTAAGAATCGTTTTTTAAGTGTCATATGTTTTTTTTTAATTTTACTAGTAATTGCATTACCTGAAATCGGTGTGTGTAATTGATATCGTTACACGGTTTCGATTCAAAATAGAAAATACACAACTATATAATCTAATTGAACTGGAAAGACACCTTGTGCCAAGTCTTGGGATAACTTTCATTCCTCATACCTGTAGTAGGAGGCATCTGTAGAGTTCTGTAGGAGCCATCTCCCTCGAGTCTTTCCAGGTAATAATCTCGACTCTTGTTCGCATTAAGATTAGCGCAAGGAATCTGCATCTTCAAAACCAAGTTCTCCCATTTTAAATTTTCGACGAAATTCTCAATTAGATCCTTTAAATCTTTGCGTTCCTGGAATATGTTAATGAATACATTTTAACCCGTTACTAGTACCCATGATTACTACTTTTAAGATTCTGCACGGGATGATAAGATAATGAGTCTTATATTAGAAGAGAAATACTGAAGGTACCTGATCATTAACAGGATTAAACTGTACACAATGTGAGTCCCCTGATCCATTAGTCCTTTCAGTTCGGTAGTGCAGCAAATGCCAAGTTCCTATAGCCTGTGAGTCGTTAAAAGTAAGGCCTTGGGTGAACTCCTGACATGTGCGGTGGGTTTTTTCGACTTTGTCATTTGCCTTTGGTGCAGCGAGCACTACAGTTGTTACAGCTATCACTGTGAAAGAAAATATTGTTAGGTACTATTACACTGAACTGTAGTAATTAACGATGTAAACTCTGACTGTCTTCTAATTTCACTTACAAGTTTTAGTTTTATGTCGAAGATAATGATATTATAATTATTTTTTTTTAATATTTTGGTCATCTCAGGCAACTGATATAAATATACTTAGTCTGGCCATAACTACTATTACAATTAAAAATAAACAAAATATTACTTTTGAATTTGGAATCTGTAATTTTTATACGACTGTTCATTGTGTTTTCTTATTTTCTCACCAATATATTTTAAAATATTTTGTGATATTAAAATGGAGTGGAGTGGTGAAGTGAACCGAATCGCTGTGATTTCATTACATAAAGTAGGTATGGAGCCGAATACAATTTTAAAATCCTCCATACGCTTGGTATTAGTCAAATATTTGTGTACCAGGCTTATTGATAAGTTTGTCCTACCCTATCAATAAGACCAGTACACAAATATCTTCTTGTCACAAATAGTAAATTGTAAATTTCATTGTTGAAACCTCCTCTATTTTGTGACAAAAAGATATGACCGTCCAAATGGTGTTCGTACAAAAAAGGCGATCAAAGCAGTAAGGGAAAAAATTGGAAGAAATCGTGTCCGAAAGCAAAAGATTTTATCTCGGGAGATGAAGATAGCACCTAGAACCATGTCGCCTATTTTAAAAGATGACCTAGGCCTTGGAGCCCTTAAGAGATGCGCTGGTCATTTCTTTAACGGATAATATAAAAAATAACAGGTTGGTAAAATAAAAATAACTACTTAAGGGGTACGCAAACGGAGGTTACAGAAAATTTTTGTTTACTAATATATATAATGTAATATATATACTAATATTTCAACAAACAAAATTAGTTACGCCGAAAGGTCTCTAGAAGCTTCCCAGTTAGTCAATAAACTACAACGTTGGCATTATCCGACTTCTGTGATGGTTTGGTGGGGTGTTAGCTATGAAAGAGTGACTGAGCCATATTTTTGTGAAAAAGGTATCAAAACATCGGCACAAGAGTATCAAGATACCATTCTTGAGACGGTAGTTAAGCCGTTTAACACTATGCTTAATAACCAAAAATGGTCATTTCAGAAAGACTCAGTGCCAGGTCATACACCTCGATCCACTCAATCTTGGTTAGAAGCGAACGTTCCGGACTTCATCAGAGCTGAAGATGGTCGTCATCCTGATCTTAATTCACTGTATTATGATTTATGGTTAATCAATTTTCACTGGTTTAATAGTAATGTATTAAACTAAGACACTGTAATAGTAATAAATGTTACGTACAATAAAAAAATGTTGTTTTTCTTTGTAACAATATTTCTACCGTCGCACCAGTGCTGCTGAAACAGCTCAAAGGATTAACAATATCTATGGCGCTGATGTCAGAAAAGAAAACACTGTACATTTTTCGTTCCAATTTTTTCACTCGGGAAATTTTAACCTTCATAACAAGCCAAAGAGACCGAAATGGATAATGGAGGAGTTAAAGGCTATATATAAGCGGATCCATCGCAAACTACTTCACATTTAGCTGCAGGCTTCGCTATGAGTGATAAAACTGTTTTAATCCTCTTGAAGCATCATCACATCATCAGACAGGGAAAATAAAAAAGCTTTGACGGGTGGGACCTCATGAATTAAGTGAAGCGAACCAGCTCGCGTCGACTGCTGCGTTACAATACTCAATCGGCACAACAATGAAGAGATTTTAAATTGGGTCATTAACCATGAAGAAAAGTGGATCCTTACCGATAATTGGAACCGCTCGTCATGGCTGGACCCTGGAGAACCAACCAAATCCTGCCCAAGCGAAAATTAACTCAAAAAAGTGACTTGTGGGTTTTTGGTGGACTAGTGCCGGTGTCGTTCACTACAGCTTTCTAAAATCTGGTCAAACGATTACGACATATATCTTTTGTCAACAACTGCAAACCATGACGAAAGAACTATCTGCTAAACAACCGAGGCAGGTCAAACGCTCTAGGCCACTGCTGCTTCAGGGAACGCTAGACCACACACAGCACAACAGACGGCTGCTCAACGAATGAAGGTCTGCGACATTTTTAGAGTTTATTGATTCTTGCCCCCGTGGTTTTTTTTAAGTAAAGGCACCAATGAACTAACCATGAGGTAGCAAAACTGATTAATTAAATAAATTTTATATAAAAAAAAACGTCTTTATATTACTCCATATAAAACGTCAAACGTTTCATATGTAAGCACCTAATATATAATTTTCTTGTAAATACATGAACAGATCGTACATAGTAAACACCCAAACTCTGAAACAAATATTTGTAATTCTTCGAACATTTGGTGGATATTTGGTCTGACTCGAGAATCGAACCAGAGACTTCAAGTACAGCAATCGCACATGCTACCACTGCGCCTCCAGAATCGTCAGCAGAATTAAGAATCATAAAAAAACAATTTCATGGCTAGGTTAGAGTATTATAAATGAAGAGTATATTACGTTTTATTTATTTATGCCTAAGTATATCACTGTAATAGGTAATATAGTAATGCAAGCAAATTAACTCAGAAAAACTATATAATCAAAAGGGTTGAAGTGTCGATTAAAATAAAGTTAACATTGAAGGGAAAATTGCTTGTAAGATTCGTGACCCCACTCCTGGAGGAAAATATATTACGCAGCGGAAACATTGAGGCTTATAAAAGGAATATTATTTTATTATTTTATTAAAAATCTTTAATACTTATACAGGACTTTAGATACTTCTAGGTACGTTTACTTTAAGTGAAATATATAGACATTAACTTGTAATATATAGTTCTATGTAACTGTTCGAGAAAAGGTTCAGATTGCAACCATACTTTAACAAAAAAAATGATTGAAAGAAGATTGATTGCCATCGTGGCAAGTGTTTATCATTGCGGACCAAAGAAAAATTGTCTATTTGTTGTTAATACTAGTCCTATTGAGTTAGACATATCTTGCTAGTTTTTAGTTTTCACAATGATATCTATCTCATGATAGATATTGTTGTGAAAAACAAAAACTAAGTATTACTTTATTATATTTTTTGTTTAAGGTTGATGCGTTTTGTATAAAATTTATATAAACGAGGTTCACTTTTAAACATTACTTCTAAATTAATCGTCAACTGATTTTTTTGTCGACTCCCAGTTCCTTAAATTTCTTTTCATAAAATTTAAGAAATAAAACCTATCCTATTACACCAATATTAGTTCGAAATATAAATGCAAATGGGGAACGTAATGAAGATTAAACAAACACAATTACGATAATGAAAGTGAAATTTCAGAAAATACCTGTAACCATGAGAGTGGTGAGCGGCGACATATTTGAAGATGGGCGTTCGCGCGAGCAAGAACAGTAATGAACTGAATGACTTGATTGCGACCTAACGATGTCCAGATTAACTAATATCATGCAGCTTCGAATAAAGGACACAGTGAATAACATTATTGTCATTTTTCTTGAGATTTTTATCGTTTTATTTATTCCTTAGCATTTTTGGTTAAAACATCTGTTGGCAGCCTTATCAACTTTGGTAAAAAGCAACATGCTACAAACAACAGGGGTAAAGTCAAACATATATTTTATTATTTTGAATATCTTACTTATGAGAACTACATATTGAACAACAAAACAGATTGCATGTTTTATCAAAATCTTCACTAAGCTATTCAGATTCCTTAATATACTTTATTGCCTTGTGCCTATGTATGTACATAGGCACAAGGCTCAGGATGAGGCAGCAGTAAATATTATGTAACTATTGCTCACCTGCCTACACCTCGAAACCTCCCATCCCAAAATGTGTCTCTAACTTGAGCCGTTTGGGCTCTGGGCGTATGCCAATTTTACTGATTAACAGTAAATTTACAGGCTTATAACTATCTATAGGTAGTACTTTCAGGTACAGTAAGTAAACAAATAAAATCACATAGGTGTTGTGGGTTGTTTATTTATGTTGTGGGTTCTTACAAAACCTGCTTAGCACTTTGGTTCCCAATTTATTTTTCGCTTCGGCGATCCTCATTTCGTGAACACTCAGCATACAGAGACCGCTGAGATGATTTTCACTCATGGTGGGGCGAAGCCACGTCTTGACACGTCGTAACGTACTGAAAGACTTCTCTATAGTATAGTACACCAGCAAAATAGCAAACGTAGTTTTTTACTCGGATAATACATTTCTGAATCCTTTATCAGTTCCGCCACTTCCATGTCTTTCAGAACATTCAATGCCATCTTTTTTTTTCCACAAGTGGTACCACAGTTTAGCCTTGATGTGGAAACTATCGCTTAAGTTATAAAACTCGTGGAAGGCCTCTGTTTAATCTCTCTGCTTATTGGTATGCTTGAATTTCCTTTTTCAAAAGATAGTTTCCTTGCCGAAGTCGTAACTTAGAGGAGGCACCCAACAGTTCTTTAAAGTTTCAAGTTTTTGTGCTGAACTCGTAGAAAATGAGCGACCTTTGAAACGTCCCACGAAATTTTCGGCGTAGTTCTGTTGCTGTGCAGTGGAAGAAGTTTGCACGGAAGCTGTAAAACCTGTGTCTGAAGGTACGGTAGCACTGGTACTGGCTGTGGCAGCGTCATTGCTAACCACTGCTAAGCTATTTTGTTTCAAACCTTTTCTATCGCTATCACTTTTACCACTGTTTTTTTTTCCTTTTCTGTATCGCTAAATATTGAGACGTCCAGAGGCCAGGTGAAGTGATGATTTGCGCTAGACGGCTGAGAGGAGCTGGACGCGGTAAACCGAGGATCGAACTAAGTGGTGTGCAATTGGAGAGGCCTATGTCCAGCAGTGGACTGCCATAGGCTGGTAATGATAAAATAATGAGAAACGAAATCTCAGTAATAAATAGACTCATCCAACATATCAGTCACGATGAAGTCACGGAGCGGCAAGCTTACTAAAACATTCCCAATCCAAGAATGATATTTATTGAAAACTTTGGCAAAATTGGTCAAGCCCAATGCGCGCGCGCTTTTTGTTTTGATCGCATTTTTTTTAATCGACTGTTGAGTGTAAACTTTCTTCCGGACATTAAGTACTGTAGTCAATACTTAGATAATTTAGGTACTTTATAGGTCAGAGCCCTACGGTTTCAACGCCCGTGCCTATGTAGTATTCCATAGCTATATTGAACGCGGAGACTCAAAATAAAACAATTAAGAAAGGCCTCCTCCATTGTCAGACATATCGCATCCATGTTTTGGGATGACTACATTGTAAACAGGATAAACACTCATTTCCCGCCACCGTCCTTAGTGAATGGTCCAGACAATGCGATAATGTTAACATACTAATCAGTTCTGTGTAGTACTGGCTACTGACGTTACTGCTGATAGATAAGGATAATAAGTAAAATTTTTATGTAGGGAAAAACTTTAAGTATTATGTTCTTAGAATATTTTTGCAAGTAACGTTATCAAACAACAAAAATATATTTTTAAAATACCTATTAACTTCATATCAATTATCCATGTAAATTTTTTCTTCCTAGTGTTTTTCCCAAACTATGTTGGAGTCGGGTGTCTCTTTGATTTTTTTTCGCGAAGCGACGGCTATCGGACCTTCAAAACCTAGGTACTAGGCGATATCAAAGTTCTTGGGAAAGACTGTAGTTGGTCTGTATTAGGCTCCTTGTTACGATAGTAACAGATGTTCATATGGAAAGCGGGACCGACGTTTATTTACTCTTCCAGGAATTAAGGTGTCTCAACATATTAATAATGGCCAGTATGGTCACCCATCCAAAGATAAATTTCGCTAGAAAATTGCTCAACTTTGTAATCTGTTAACTTACTCGGTTCCTACTGAGTTATAGGAATACATAATTTTAGGATATGTCTATATTTGTCACTTTTTAAACGATTAAAAATAAAGCATCAGGATTATCTTGGTGACAGTGACTAAAAGGGTGGCGTAGTGGTTCAAGCGGTGTCATGGGTTAGATCCCCAGATGGGTTAGATAGAAGCAACATTCTGAAAAATCCATAAATTGTTGTTCTGAGTCTAGTTGTTCTTTGTGTCCGTTTCGTACATGTTTGTAAAGTCTCCCGCTGAATTGAATATATTCATAGTGCGGAGTGGTTTTAAAAAACCTACAATGATTCCTTCTTTACAATCTTTATCCAGACGTTAAGCGAATAGATAAAAACAAATTCTTAAGCAATCGTTTAAAATAAAACTCACTGCTGTTGGGCCACAAGCTATTTGAAATGTGTGGTTTATAACAAAGACTTGCCTGTCATGTCTTTTGTTGTTACGTTTAACTATCGGCGATGTGAAAATTATGAACATCCCAATAACATATTTGATGTTATTACTTTCACTTAAAGTTGATTTTTCTTCACCATTACGTAGGTGGAGGGATCGCATGGGGTTGCGGTTAGTTGCGCGCGCGCCTGTCGTGTTGAACATTTAATTGACCTTCTTTGTTAGTTGATCGATGTATTACAGCTGTCGATTTATTTGATTTTAATAAAGCTTTTAGGTTACTAGAATTTCTGTAGGTAAAGCTGAGTACGTGAGCTAATAACCTTAACGATTATTAATTAATTTAATCACTGCTGGAAATTTACTTCCTGTCTGTCAGTCTTTGCTAATATTCGAGATTATTTCTACGCAGCACGAAAGAGCAGTATGCAAATTTCCATACAATGTTTATTGATTTTCGGTTAAAGAGTTGAATTTATTTGTTATGTTCGTGTTCAGTCTAAAACCATAGCTGCGTCATCTGGAGTCGGACTTATTCGTGAGTGCTAACTGATGTTCAAGATAAACTTAGGAACAATCCTTATTAGTTGCTTTAAGAGAATGATAAAAGCTTATAGCAAGAAAAGGTCTAAAAAACTATTACCCGCCATTACTTAAAACTTTTGATAGAATTGATATAGCATATCTTTGTCATAGTCACCTGGGACATTATTACAAGTTTATTAACACCCAGACACCTCATTTATTCAAATCCATTCAGTAGTTTCCGATCCATGCTGGAACATATACACATAGACTGCTAAAACTATTACCCTTCCGTTTGGCTTTGCTGTAGTCGTGTAAAAATATAACTCATCTACAAAATTAAAGAGCGGGAATGAAATTTTATTTTTAATAATTAATTTACTACAAATGTAAGGTCCTACATTCCTTACAATTAATAGTTTTGTAGTTAGCAGTGATCAAATATCATCCATTTACAGATCTTTAATATCATTTTATACATACATTTAACTTAAATATTAAATCGCTAGAAAAGCTTTTAAGCGATTTTTATCATACATTTTTTTTAATTAAAAAGACAACTCCCGCATTAGGAATATACATTCTTGTGTCGCGGGGATCTTTACAAACATACATGAAACGGACACAAAGTACACCCAGACTTAGAACAATATTTTATGGATCACACAAAGTGTTGTCCCATGTAGGATTTGAACCCACAACACTTGGCGCAGTAGGAAGTGGTGTGGCGACCACTGAAATCACTAGGCCAACCGTGTAGTCAAACAATTGGATTCAAAGTCGGATTCAGAAAATAAACCCACCAAGGAATTAGTACCAGTCAGTCACAACGCACGCATAACCCATTACATGAACGTTTCATTGCTGTATTGCCAATTTATATTGAACAATTAATCATTGGTCAGACGTTGAGTGCTCATTAAATCCATTAATAAATGCTCCACTCATTTACCTACATACATAGTTATGCGTATCTAATACATAAAACGTACATAATAACTGTGTCATCAATCAACAAAACTATTGACACATATCGGTCCGTACTTTCTTTTTCCATATTAATTTGCGACTAATAACTTCTTAGAATACAAAACTAATTTGATTAATTGCTTCGAATTATATGTAGGTAAGTTGTATCTGAATATAATTGACTTTAAAATATGCGTAGCATCTGCGTAGTGTTGAAGAGAATTGTTGTTATTGTTTTGAAGGTACATAATTAAAACATAAAAATAATTTGAATTAAAAAAGAAACGGAAACATACCTCAATATAACGCAGGGATTAGGATGATAATGACACAAATATTACCTACCTAGTTTATGGCCGCGGCTCCGCCCGCGTATATGTCAGTTATCGCGGCAAATAGTAGCCTATGTGTTATGTTGATGTATAAGCTATATCACTGTAAAGTTTCGTCCAAATCCGTTGAGTAGTTTTTACGGGAAAGAGTAACAAACATCCATCCATACAAACTTTCGCGTTTATAATATTAGTACAGATAAAAATATTTCATTTGAAATATTTTTATCTGTACTAAAATTAATCTTTGTCAATGGTTTTTTTTTAAAGTAAACGAATATATAATATATTTATAAAATCTAAGGATAGTACGAAACATTAGGAATTGAAGTCTACAACAGTCCAGTATTGGTACCTTTTTACAGTTTTTGTTTGATTGAAATATGTTTTTACGCCCGCGCTGTTAATATTCAGATGTTATACCATGGAAATGAAATGCATTATGATAAATGTATGTACACGTAACTGAACTATTTGAAAAAAAATGCACTACATTTAAACGGAATTCCGGTATCCACCATCAGGAACCACGAGACGATAACACTTACAAAAATTTTAATATTTCTTTGGGTATCACATAACCGAATCATGTCAAGGATGTATTTTTTTTATTGCAGGGACCCGCCATCGCAGGGTGTTACTGCCTTCCAGCATCCTGTGACTCATATAAGTGTCACAGACCGTTTTTTTTTACTTTACATTCACCTTTACATTTTATAAAAGTGACCTTAAATAAGATCCTTATCTCAAGGATGCGTTCTATTCTGTTGAGTACTGTAGGTTTTCATGTAAGTTCATTATAAAAAAGTCTAAATCAATCTAAAAATATCGAAGGAGTAGGTTAAAACGGTTAATCACTCAAGTATTTTTGACATAAGACTTTTTAACACTTCTTGTTTTGGGAACTAAAGGACATTCATCGTTAGAATTTAATTGACTTTAAGTGTCAAATTAAAGACAATTTATTTAATTTCACCGAAAGCTGCTAGCAGACGTAGAGTCACTGTGTATAAATAAATATGTTCAGACATTTTAACACACAACATATAGAATACACCCAAAATCCGAAACAAATATTTGCAGATCATATAAACATTGGTCCGATTCAGGAATCGAACCCGTGCCCTCTAGCACAGCAGTCGCATTCGCTATCACTGCGCCACAGAGGCAGCCAAGGAACACTAAGGAGGGGCATTTTGATTTCTTTTGCATTCTTTGAGAGTGTTTTATCAATAGATGGAACCTGGATCCAATTCTATTCTAGCAGAGATAAAACAATAACTAGATACTCAAATTTAATGAAAGTTGGCTTTGCAATGAAGTGAGGCCCAAAATAACGTAACGTATGCACCTATATACCTAACTGCTTCAGGTGCCGCAGTGGTAGTGTTTGCGATTGTAGTGTTAGAGGTCTCGGGTACCGTTCCCGGGTCGGATCAATGCTTGTATGATCTGCAAATATTTTTTTCTATGTACAATACGTATGTATTTACAAAAAAAAGTATATATGTATATATATCAGCTGTCTAGTACCCATAACACAAGCTCTGCTTAGCTTGGGACTAGATGACGTTGTGTGTTAAATGTCAAAATATTTATTATTTATTATATTAAAATAAATAAATAAATTAGAATCATTTGTGACAAAACCCCTAGGCTTACAACATGTATTGTAATGATTCGAAGATTCAGTTAGGTAATGTCAGCACAGGACCTTGTTCGCTAGTTTATGTGGGTAAGTTATCTCGCAAGATTAGATCGAGGCGCGACGCCTCACACGCCCACCTGAATCCACCAGAGCCTTGGCCACCAAGATCTGCATACTGTGGTATATAACATTAGTTTTAAATAAAGCTGTAAATGGTTAGATATGCAATAAGGCTTTTAAGTAAAAATACTCACCTTAATGAAAATTCTTAATGCCTGTTTGCTCCTACCGCATCTGTTTTGATATCTTTATAAAAAACATTTCGTATAGATGCAATATAGCATTGTATCTATAAACTTAGAAGTGTTAGAATCATCATCATCATCATCAGCCTATCGCAGTCCACTGCTAGACATAGGCCTCTCCAATTTCACGCCACTTACTTCGATCTATGGCTTCTCGCATCCAGCTCCTGCCAGCCGTCCCGCGCAAATCATCGCTCCACCTGGCCTGTGGACGTCCTACACTACGTTTGCCGAGACGCGGTCTCCACTTAAGAACTCGTTTACCCCAACGGTTATCGGTTCTTCGGCAAATGTGACCAGCCCACTGCTACTTCAGCTTGCTAATCCTGTGGGTTACGTCGATGACCCTGGTCCTTTGTCGGATCACCTCGTTTCGTGTTAGAATAAGGTTATTTAATTGCCTATAAAGATTTTAAAATGTTTGAGCAATTAAAGTGTTTATTTTTTAGGTGTTTAGTGCGCGCAATTTCAATTTTACCACGTTAATTATCATTAATACAATATGTAATTAATATTAAAATACATTTTGATGTTACATCTAACTCAATACTTAATTTTGTAATTACGGTAAAAATAAAAATTATGACTGATAACATTCACTTGTAAGTTTTTATGATCAATTCGATGTAAAACAATTGTATTCATTTCTAAAAAAGAGTTTCCATATCAAAATGTTGTTGAAATTAGGTAATTAAGTAAAAAAGATAAGTCGAAATTGTTTTTCTACTGTTTTATCTGTACCTAATTCTTATGTAATTGTGGAGGGGTGGGAGTTGTTATTGATAAATTTAAAGGGGGTTTAATTAAAAGCAATGCAAAAGGGCTTAAGTAACAGGGTGAATCGTTATGTACCTATATAAGGAAGGTATGTATAAAGTCAACCTTACCAATTAAAAGTACCTTTGTACGTATGTTTTTGTTAGATATTATGATAAATAATAAGTATTTACAATACTATTAGGAATTACAATAAGAGATACATTAGGTTTTGTAGAATTTTTTTTAGGTTAGATCTCGAAAACTAATTAAAATGAAATGAGTCTACGTCACTTACAGCTAGTACATAATCTGTTTATGCAACCATATCTAATTATACCAGGTGTTTAAATTTGAAATTCTAAACGTACTTAAGGCATATACTAATAATCTACCAAGGATTCCAACAGACGTAAGTAAATGGAAGTTAAAACGATATATTTTACATCTTAATTTATATCCCTTAGTGCATTTCATATTTGAAGAAAATAAACTTAAAAAATATTACGTAAGGTACGATGTTTACGCATTTTATATTTTAGGGTCTCAATAAACTATTACCGTGTTACTCTGCCTCATTAATCTAGTAGTTAGCGTAAGCGACTCCAGATCAAGAGGTCTCGGGTTCGATCCCCGGCTCTAACTGCTGTTGGGGTTTTCTTACAATAAAAACTTAATAGCAGCCCGGAGTATGAATGAAGTCGGTGTTTTACGCCCGTGCCTTGGAAAGTACGCTAAGCCGTTCGCCCCGGTTGTTATGAACATCTATGGCAATCGTTATTGGTAAGTCAGTGCCTTCAAATATACCGAACACTAGTTAAATCTTCAAATTCAGGGTTGCGGAGGCCCGATGCCAGTCACTCTGTTGAAAACCAATATAATCATGATGCCAGGTTGATCGCCAGCAAACGCAAAACCACCAATGTATTCAAAATTTACAGACACAAATCCACATTGGCAAAAAGGCACTATAACGTAATTAGCACGCACTTATACAACACATGTAACAAACAACTAAATATATATACGCAAACTAAGCAGAAATGTAAGGTTGAGACTACGAGATGGCTTATGGGTCTCGGCTATGAGGAGATTGAGGATATGCTTAGAAGTTCCTAATACACTTGCACACGCATGCGATTACTCACACCCACTCACATATACATACGTACTTACGCACATACTCACACTACACATACACACACACACACACACACACACACACACACACACACACACACCACACATACACACACACACACGAACATTAACACGTTAGAAAAAAAAACAATTGCTAATATTATTATTAGTAATTATGTATAACATTATTTATTGTTTCTCTTGTTTCTGTATGTATAATTATAAGTGGGAATCATCTTGGCCTCCATATTACAAGTTTATACTTAGTTTGCAGGCCAAGAGACACGTATATGTAATTTTTGCAGTGTCAATAAACATTTTTGATTTTTGATTTGATTTGAATATCTGTGGCACTAGAGCCACGCTCGCATAGAAGAGCAACCATAAATGACAGCGTTCGTGCTGTCGTGTTTCGTTGCTGAGTGCGAGACCGGAGGCCCAATGATGCAGAAGTATCATTAGGCCGCCATGGAATGAGTTACCATGCTGCATTGTTGCATTGTCTGCAGTCAAAATGAGTACGGTGATCGCCATTTTTGGGTTCTGCTTATACTTTCCATCAGGCAGAGTAGAGTCGCTTTGACAGGCCCATAACAAAAAAAATAGGTAAAACCGGTTCATCTTATAGCCGAAACCAACAATCTTGAGACTATAAACGCTTGGAAGATAATATTACCGTGTTACTCTCAACTTGCGTACTAGGAGACATTCAAACGACATGGATTGATTGACAATCGACATGGACAACCATATCAACAACCCATAATATCCCACTGCTGGGCTCGGTCTCCTCTCAGGAGTGCGTTAAGGCCACACGTCTCCTACGCTACGCTGGCCAAGTGCGGGTTGGGGACTACCACACGGTTAGGTAAATGAAATCATTTGGTGACGGATGAAGAATACGGAGTGA
This sequence comes from Hyphantria cunea, assembly GCA_003709505.1. Classification (NCBI taxonomy): domain Eukaryota; kingdom Metazoa; phylum Arthropoda; class Insecta; order Lepidoptera; family Erebidae; genus Hyphantria; species Hyphantria cunea. The sequence continues at coordinate 329,220 of PKRV01001827.1, read as the reverse complement.
TACCACCCCTATTCATTCCTTAGATGTCGTGAGAGGCGACTGGGGATGCTAACTACGCAGGACAGTATCATTGCAAGGAGAAGAAAGACTTGATACATACCCAAGTAAACTTTTTTGCGGCAAACCGGGGTTTGCGGCGGAGCGATGTGTCGGAATTGAATCGACTAAAACCACATGGTGTGCCACTCTGCTTCTGAAACGGGAGGGATGCAGGCCCTGCTTTATTACGACATGCAGACCCATGCCTAAGTAGCCCATACTAACCGTCTAGCCAGTGTGGTATTGTGTGCCAAAACTTTCTTTTTAAGGATAGTACTGTGTCCAGTAGTGGACTGTTAAAGGCTGTTAGTATGATGTGATGGAATGTGAATCGTCCATGAGAGCCAACTATACTATACTATTTTGAATACTGGTGCTTAAGCATTTCGCCGATTGAGTTAGGTATCAGCAGCCTAATCTCAGTATCACCATATTCCAACGCTTTATATCCCAATTTCCATGCGACTATATATTTTAAAGTCTCAGAATATAACAACATATTTAAAAAACATAACTACTGAACCCTTTTAAGTAACTATATTACATTATTTATCAAATCAAGAATGATTGCTTTGTTAGCTTAGCGTGGATTATACTAATCAAAAATTAAAATATCGTTAACTTCATAATATTTAGCAGTGTATCAGTTTTAGGCAGGTGATAACGGAATAAGCAAAGGCACCTGCATTAGCGAAATCATTTTTCTTCGAGTTCCATTATAGACGGCATTAATTGACGCTGCCCCTAAACCGCGTACGCTTTTGTTCTCCGCTAGTCCGTAGACATCCCGGCGTGGTTTAATTACTGCCGACCAAATGCGTTAATGTAATCAAAGCTCGATACATCATACTCGCGCTATCGCCCCGCCTCGGTTTGATTAATAATTGTAATGAGCGGCGATGCCAAACGAGTTAATTAAGTGTTTTTTACCGGTCGGTGCCACCGCGACCGGTAAACGGGCGCATCAATCACCGCTTTGTGCCCGCCGCCGAACTTCTTAATGATTGAAATGACGGCCGACGCTAAGAGCTGCCCTTTGACCGGTGGGTTGCTGGGTCACACTACAGCATTTTGATCTAAGATCTAATCGTATTACATAGTGTACCTTTATTTTTACGTGTGGAAACCCCCTCGGCCCCTCACCCCACCGGGGTTTGCGGTGGGGCGGTGTGTCGGAATCGAACCGACTAAAACCACACGGTGTGCCACTCTGCGCCTCAGACGGCAGAGATCCGGGAACCGCTTTCTTACGCCATCCGGATTACATAGTGTACCTACAGCAAGCAAATTCTTTATGACCACAGGCACACCACAAAGTTCACATATTCACATTGAACAACTTATGGTACAGAGCTTGTAAATATACAAACAGTAACAGGACGTGGACATACGTTATCTTCATTTATAATTCACTGATGGGACTCTCTTTAGATAGGATGTTTTGGTTTGCTGTATACCACGCTGCCCAGAAAGCCAGGTATAGAGTTTATGTCAAGTATTCCTTCCTTTTGCAGGGTTGTTGTCCTGTAGTTTGGTTCCCAACGGTCGTTTTCAATAACCAATTTCCAGTTATAACTAGAGATAGGTTATTAAAAATGGTCTCTTTTCCTTTAAAAAAGTATTAATTCGCACATCAAAAAATAATTGATATGCAAGATTATTTTTTTCATTTTCTTTGAGAAGTTCGAGTAGTCAAAAAAAGGAATGAATTCTGAGTGTCAACATACATAGGTACTATCTTAACTAATATAATGTTATTGCCAGTTTTTGTTTGCTTTTCCACACTTTAACTATTCAACCTATCATTATCGCAATGAGTTATTCTTGAATTCTTTAACTTTATAGTATTTAAGTATTTAACACAATTATTCTTGACTGTCTCGGTAGCGCAGTGGTAGCGTAAGCGACCGCTGTGCTAGAGGTCTCGGGTTCGATTCCTGGGTCGGACCAAATGTTTGTATGATTTGCAAATATTTGTTTCGGAGTTTGGGTGTTTTCTTTGTATAAAATGTATGCATTTACAAAAAAAGTATATATGTATTAATATCAGTTGTCTAGTACCCATAGTACAAGCTCTGCTTAGTTTGGGACCAGATAGCGTTGCGTGTTAAAATGTCCGAAAATATTTATTTATTCTACATTTACAAAAACAAAGTATTTTTCGTTTTTAAAAATTACCAGCATTCGATATTCGTAATATAATAATAGTCGCTGAAAATATGTTTTCAAAAGAATGAGAAACATATTCATTCTAAAAAAAACGAAGTATTTTTTATTGTAATATTATTTACACCGGTAGCTTTAAAACCTTGTGGATCATTTTGCAAATTGTAGCCGTAAGCTATAACTGTCTATTAAAACACACAAACTGTATAAAATTAATATAATGGTCTCTTAATTTTGACCAATCACAGGCGTTTTTATCTGTTAGTATTTGTTGCAGCAAATTTATATCGAGAATATGTGGTTTAGGTGTACCCAGAATTTTACACATAAAATTAAAAACACTATGAAATACCGGAGTGATACCACTGCCTCACAGAAAACCGATTTGAAACAGCGCTTGCGCTAAGTTTCAACGAGTGAGTGAAGATACCCGTTGCCTGATGGGTATGGGGTATACTCCTCATACCTCAAAGGTCGGCAATGTACTTGTGATACTTGTCTCTGGTGCTGCGGGTGTCTATGAGCGGCGGTAATCGGTTACCATCAGGCGATACGTTTGCTCGTTTGCCCACTATTCCATATAATTTTTTTTAAATGATGTAAAATTAGGTGAGTCTGTGCAGATTTCTATAAAAGTTTAGAGGAAGTACTAACTTTTGCCCGCGACTCCGCCTGCTTATATGTCGGTTATCGCGGTAAGGAGTAGAGTCGCGGTGGTGCTTAAGTGCAGCAATTAAAGTATTTACATGCACCAAATTTCATTGAAGTCGGTGCATTGGTTTAGTCGTGAAAGCATAACAGACAGACGAGAAATAATTACTTTGAAAATTGTATTTTGAGTATCTCTTCGTGTGTCTCCAGAAAATACTGTAATCAATATCAGCGCAGTCCTTTTTATTGCCAGTTCGCTGTTCTTCGCTTCTAGTGTTCTTCGATCACGTATTGAACTTTTGTTAGTTCTACTAAATCGATAATAAGGGTGACCTAAATTGAATTGCTTTTCTTTTCATTGATCACATTCATTTAATTCATTACAAAATTAAACTCATACCCACACTATGAAGCGGTTACAATTTAATTAATAGGATAATCCTATTTGGATTAAAGAATTTTACTAGCACAGGTATCGGTAAACTTTAAAATTGAAATGCCAACTTTGACAACAATCACAGCATTTTGTTTGTTCTTGCTTGCGATACTTGTCTCTGGTGTTGCAGATGTCCATGGGCGGTGGTAATCGCCGGCGACCAGCAGACGTATCACCTGATGGTAAGCTATTAGGCGATACGTCTGCTGGTTTGCCCGCTAACCCATAAAAATAATAATAATAAAAATAATAGTCGCCAAGACTGTGAAAGCGTATGTCTTTGACCGACCCCATAAAAGAAGAGTCTAAATTTTTTGTCAAAAAATATATTTTCAGTAGACGTATGGCCTTAACCCTCTTCTGAGAGGAGACCCGAGCCCAGCAGTGGGACATTATGGGTTGTTGTTTGTTTTTTTATATTTTCAGTATTAAAGTCAAATATTGAGATTGACAAAATAATTTTGAATAGTAAAATGTAGTTAATAGTTATCCGTATAGTGACGTAATGAGAATGTTGAGAGTCACCAGATCTATTCATTGCACGAATATTGGAAGAGGCGTCTATGGGACCAAACAATGCCGGACAACATTATGGCTATATCAACCCGTTTGTGCAGGGGGTGGTGAAGTAGGCCAAAATCTCCTTTTCAAGGAAAGGCTTATGTCCAATAGTAGACTTTTAAAGGCTGTTGATGTAATGTAGGTAGGTATAGAGCAATGATTTTCGTATTCTCAAAGTAAAATTTACGTTTTAAATATACTAAACATAAATTTTTCTTTGAGCATGCCTGCAGGCTTATGTCTACAAATGTCATCATCAAAACTATTTACTAACTAAAACATACATTATTTTTTATAACAATGAACACCTATTGTCGACCAATTATAAAACAACAAATCAAAGTATCATAGTCCGGGGAAGATATACGAAACAAATGACAAACATTAATATGAATCAAAACAGTTTATTTTGTAAAACTAGTGGGACTAGCGCTCGTCAAACATTATCAATCATTTATGCGTCAGCCGCGGGCAGAGAATAGCCTTAATTTGATAAAACGCAATTAGCTACCAAAAAGAAATCTAATATTAAGAAGGCTGGTCCGACTTTTTTGGCGGCCATCATTTGGTGAGTCCCACATTGACGCCTAAAATAATACAATTAATTAAAAACGTAAGCAATCAGAAATCATCAAAATAAAAAACCGTTAGATACCTAGATAGATTTGTAATCAATTAAGGTTTTTTCTGAGTCTATTCAGAACAACTTTGATGGATCTTCTTCAGTTGTTGTAATAATGAGTTGAGTCTAAATGAATAAAATGATTTTCTTATGTTGTAAACGTATGTTTTCTACGATTGAATGGTTCTTCAATTTAGTGGCGAGTCATTCCAGTGGCAGTATCAAGTGGAACGCGCGCCGCGGGGTTTAATGTCTAATTCACTGCGCTACCAACAGGTGGCGGCAGCGCGGCTTTTCAAATCTGACAGACGCCATTGCCTTTACGTCAGAAAGCCGCGAATAAAATTAATGATGTTCGCGCCTTAATGACGTTTCACGACGCCGCTCCATTGTGTCCGTAATACAACAATTATTGAGATCATTTATTAAGTTTATTGATCTTTTAACTTAATCTTTTATTTCGTAATTTAGCTTCGTGCGAGAGCGCGAACTCTGAAAACAATATCTCATATGCGGAGGTATTTTTTGGACTATTTTTGTCATTATACGGCGTGATGTGAGCGGGGTCTTTGAATATAGAGGCAATTACTGCCCCGCATGTGGTTTGATTATGTACGTCGGTTCCATTCCATCTAGCGATGAGGCTATAAAACGCCGGTAAAAACATTACTAAACCTTTGCCAGCCGTAGTTTTTGAGCTTCCGTTGCTAAATTGATGCTGATGTTAAGAGCTATTGTTAAGATTTTGTGTACATTAGTCAATAACATCGTGTTTTTTTGTATACTTGAATGTAAATTAAGTTTTTAGTGGTTTCAGATATTAGCTTGGTTCAATGTTTTATGAACAAGTTAACTAGGAAACTAAAGTGCAGTCACTTCTCAATTTGTGTAGTTTGTGAAGTTGTCGGCGGGCGCAGACGTAGTTAATTAGCAGTTACTTGACAGTTAGGTTCCTTTGACGCCGGATAATGTCGAGGCTTTGCGTCTTAGTGCTATTAGCTAGACTGAACAAAGCTGGCTTGCTAACATAAATTTGTTTGTAGTACCTACGTAGATCAGTGTCTGTTCAAAATATTGAATTTTGAACAGACACTGATCTACGTACAGGGCTCTTATTTACACTTACAGCATTGCATTAATTTTTAAGTTTATTTATTTAAGAAGTAGATTGGAAACCCGTACCTTGATTATTAGGTATCCCATTAATGAAGTTACAAGTTCTGTTAAAATACTTAAGATTCTGTAGGAGTCTCAGGTGTGTAGTGTGTGTGTAGTATTCTGAAACAGAAATCTGTTGCTATATATGGTACGTTAAAATAGAACTGCCTGCAAAGGGACAAAGTGATGCAAAGTAAATACATTTTAAAAATATTTTTATTTCGCAAAAGCGCTTTATTTGCAAACTAAAAACTAAATTCATGGTCACCCGACTTAAGTCCAAAATTAAGATACTTTGTGGTCAGTTGATATGAAGTGTACATGATGAAAGAAATATTTAGAGCAACATACGCATTTTCTACATTTTTCTTACATATCATACTAGTTATGCTGAGCGGTATAACCCGTGGATTTTGTTGTTTTTCAATCAGATATTGAGATCAGATATTACTATTACATTGGCGTTCGCGTAATCCTATTTTTTCTAAAATAAAAGTAGCTCAGATATCAGCTTATGATATCAGCTATCAGCTAGCGAAGATCTCGTTTAAATCGGTTCAATCCTTTCAGAGACTGGCCAAGAGAAATAGACAAAAATTTTAAATAAGAATTTAGGGAAAAGTTGTTAATTTGAAATTACAAACAGACACTTCAATTTTATTTGTTGCGTAGATGGGTCTATATTGCATTGTTTCCACAATGACTATGTTGTATTTTGTATGTAGGTACTTTAAGTTTTTTAGAGTATTAGGCATCATCATCTACTTTATTTTAACTTTTTTTTTACTTAAATTTATTAATTTTGCATACAACAGATAGAAAAAAAGAGTTATATAACAAATACATTTTAATTTATAGTAACTCTTATTTTTTTTTAATATTATATTTTTAAAGACATTATTTTATTTTATTTTATTTTATTTTAAAAATAAAATTCACCATTGTATGTGAATATTGTAAATATTTTCATTGTTTTTATTTCCTTGTGTTCAAATTAAATTTCAAAGTAGGTTAAAATGAATAAATATACATATAAATTCATAATTTATTAAACTATAAATTAAAATGTACATGTAATGTTTATGTGATAAACATAGTTTTCTTTCCAATATTTTTAATTCGTTTCCTTTATTGGCTGACTAACAATTGTTTAAATTCAGCAGATATATATAAATATACAGTTTAAAAGGTATCTTAATCTAGTGTAACAATCGTGCAGCAGTGCACCGCAAGCATCTTTATCTTATAATAACTTTTATTTGCAGTTAAAACAATTTTGTTACTTTAAATTGAAAAATTCTTAAAACTTATAACTAAATACAATTTTCCGGAACCTGCTAAACGAGTCAGAATGGATATCGACCAAATTACTGCAGCTATTAACCAATTTGCACAGTCGTGGAGCAGTGGAATATGCCCCGAGGACCAACCTACTAAGAGGCGGATGCAAGGGCGTTATAGAGGTTCGAGGATATCTTGAAGGGCCTTAAAATTTTATGTTTTCTAATAATGGCTTTGATTTAATTTGATAACTCGCTGGCGCAGTGGTAGAGTATGGGACTGCTGTGCTTGAGGTCTCGGGTTCGATTCCCGGGCCGGACCAAATGTTTGTATGATCTGCAAAAAATTTATTTTGGAGTTTGGGTATTTTTTATGTATATCAAGTATGTATTTACAAAAAAAACGTATGTTATGTATTTATATCAGTTTGTAGTACCCATAACACAAGCTCTGCTAAGCTAGACAAGAGACAGATGGCGTTGTGTGTTACATGTCCGAAATATTTATTTAATGGAGGGCAGGCATTTAAAAGCGAGTGAGTCTGGATTCCTATGACCTAATAGTTTTACGCAAACTGACAGGCAGTGTTAAGTTCTAGAGATACCCCTTCTGTATTCTTAGATGTCTTAAAGTGTGTGTAGCATAATGCGGTCTTCAGATCATACTGTAGTATTCCAAAACCCTGCTGACAAGGGTATTGTACAGCTGTATCTTGGTCCTGTACGACCGGAACCCAGCAACGTTTCTTAGAACAAAGCAAAGAATTCTTGATTTTTTTTGTAATGTCAACTTTCTGTTGAAATAGACGCCTAGGTCCCTGATTTCATCTACCTTTTGGATTATACTGGATCCTATGTCATAATTAGTGGTAGTTGATTATGTTTTCTCGAAAATTTTACGTGGTAACATTTTTGGACATTCAAGCACATATTGTTATTAATGTACCACTTGACTAGGTTATTTAAGTCTTAAGTAAGTCTAAAGTAATAATATCCTCTTCAGTTTTAAGAACTTGGTAATACTTAGGTCGTCGGCGTACTTAAAAACTTGAGAGCAATTAAAGCAATTAGATATGTCATTAGTGAAAGTGTTAAACGACATTGGGTCCGTGTAAGAGTCCTATGGGACTACGAACGTAATCTCGTAGGCATCCGACTTGAAGCCATTAACCGCACAGAAGAAGAAACGATTTTGAAGATATGATGTCAGCCGATTAAGGGGAGCGCCAGTAATTCCATAGGATTTGAATTTACCCAACAAAATATCGCGTCTATCGCGAGGAACACGATCGCAAATATAATTAAAAATTAAATATAATTGAGTCAGAAAATATAATAAGATTTCGAAATAACAAATCCGGGACTGGCAAAAGAAAATTCATTTACTTTCTCACTACTACTAATACTACTATTATACTTATTATACATTCGAAAGTAGCTCTGTCTGTCAGTCCGTTGTGTTTTCACGACTGAACCGCTGAACACATTAATTGCGAATGCAGGCAATGCAACAATTTAGCATGGTGACCTACACTATGGCATCCTATTGAGATTTTTCCTTTAACAATACCAGTAAATAATATTAATATTTTAGTTTAGTTAGACCTCTAAGCCAATACTATACCTACTATACTATTTATGTATATATACTCTAATACTAGAGGTAAGGGATGATATGGGTGTATTACAAGACAGTACTTGTTAAACTTCTCATATCCTGAAATTACATGCATCGTCAACCGAAACACCTCAGCGTCATTTTAGTTGAAATTATAAATAAAGTTCAAAGTACTGTAACATGTTATAACGACTGTTTTATAGTATACACACATTACATACACAAAAACGGAGGAAACATGAAATTTATGTATGTTAGTAAAATATAAATGTAAGAGTTACTAGGATTTTTATAGACTGTGACTACGAATACATGGTCGTCGTTTTTTTTACTATGTTTACTATGAACATATCTAATAATAAACTTGTACCTACTTGTATTTTCAACGATAACCTAAATATTCTTGTATAAACAACATGTGACTTAAATAAACGATGCTAATATCGATTTTTTCTTTTCCACTTCCTTGTCTGTCACTGCGCTTCTGTGAACAAATGTCCAGACGTCTAGTGAACTGCTTTGTTTATTTATAACCAACATAGATACTTCAAATCAAGATATGCAGGCAAGATATTTTCTTTTCTCCTTGTAACTAGATATAGTTTATTTCCTAAAACCTTGTGTGGGTAATAATAGAGTTCTGTATAATGGGACTTTTCTTACTAAGAAAGCGAGTGAAATAGCGATTACACGTAGCGCAAAATGATATCTAATAAGACGATTTTATCGATATAAAATGATTTCTTCAACAATATTCGATTTCTCAATAGACTACTATCTGAACAGCCTAGAACTGGTAATAATTTCAAAGAGCCTTCACGTAAGCAGTTATATACCTATGCAGAAATATATTCATCAGTAATTCCTTGTCTTCAGTCCACGATCGTCGGAAACCAGCGCAATTAGATGCAATCGTGTCGGAATTATTGTAATAACCAAAAAGAATCGATGGTCTAACGATGTTCGATCGCTGCGCGGCTATTGGCGAGACGTTCACCAATGCGCGCGCGCACGAACCCGCGTTGTTGCCCGATCTACGCGAGATAAGCTAATTATACAACAGCGGACGTTCATTGTTATTCTACTTTTCATCCTTATTTTTCAGATGTTAAACCTTTAAATCATATTATAACCGTTGTACGTACGTACCAAACTAAAGGTATTTATCAAAATATAGATCGGAAATCGAAGTACGTTATTATTGAACGATTCGTCTAACCATTAACGAATGAATGGACCACCGACGATAACCATTATATAAATTAAAATGGGGTCTATAAGTAAAAATGTGTTTTAATAACAGACCAAAACGTTAATACAACTGGGTTTAGTGCTTTCGATTGTGAAGATGTGTATGTTTTATACATAAAGTTACAGTTGGTACACACATATACTCGTAAATGTAGGTTTATGTCATGTGGTATATTAGAGTTGATTGAATAGTTTGTCTGTAGCATGTGGAAATAAACCTATATTTTTTGAACATTTAATGAATTAAAAAGCATGGGTTGTTGTACAGACGAGCTTATTTCATTTGGTAATAAGTCAGGTTCATAACAATTTTACTTAATGATAAATTTAATTCCTGGATTTTCCAAGTACAAAAAGCAATGCTAAACACTTTGACTCATATTACAAAGTATAGAATAATAATATTGCATTTAATAAGATTATAGATACCTAACAAAATAAATTTTATGTTAAGAGAAAGTATAAAATCCTTTTCATACATATTGTTAACTGTTTGACGGTTTGTTAAAATCCTATTTCTTTATTATTGCTTAGGTATATATATATAATTTAAAACAAAAAAATCACATAATTATCATATATGATCATGTCATTGTCTTTTTTTACCTTATTTTGTGCTTCGGTCATAGCCCTTTTGGAAATATTCATTACTCATAGAAGAAGTTGAAAAAATTGTATAAAATACACTCCGCTTCCCTACCAGCTTGTTTGGGAGGTCTTTGAGTACTGAAAGTTGTAGATATCAGCCTTCTAGAATTTGTGTCTTCGGTTCATGGAACAGAAGAGTTAAACAGGAAAATTCTAATGAACACACTAGTTGATTCTGAAGTGTCATGCAAGGTCATTGCTATAGATGCTTGGCAGATAGCTTGTCGCAGTACTATATTACCTGCTCCTATTCATTTTCTCAACGTCAATGGGACGCGCCGCTGTGTATTTTATTTTTAAAGCCTAGAAAACTTCTGAATGCATCAACCAGTCTAGCTGAGCGCGCTCGTTTTTTGGCTGTGGGAGAGTGGGAATCAGGTTAATGGATGTTGGACGATATAACATTTCGCTTTTCCACTTGCCTCCGTTTAGGAGCGCCCTGTGTTTCTCCGCATATTTATCATTGTGGAAAAGCTGTTGACAGTCTCGGACATCATAACCTTTCTTGTAGTAGAAGCGCTGGTCCTATATCTCTACATGCCAATATTAATAGCATTATACGTCGCGCTCTTGTTACCGTCAGCTTACCAGCTGTACGTAATCCAAATGGTCTAGTATGAGACAACGGCAAGAGGCCGGCTGGTATGTCGTTACTGCCATGGAAGATGGATAGGCCTTTGGTGTGGGACGTTACTTGCGTTGACACCCTCGCGCCATCCCATCTTCCAAGTACAGCTAGTTATGCCCGAACTGCGCTAATTCTGCGAAAAGCCTTAAGCGGCGTATCAAATCTAAAATAAACTACCAATATCTATCTAATAATTTAGCTAAGGCTAGCTCTCGTGACTAGAAGGCTGGTCAGGTTCCTGGTTTTCGCGGCCCATGGTTGTGTGATGGCATCTCAAAATGCACCTACAATTACGTTGCCGATTTTTTAAAAAGAAGTACGCTCTTTTCTTGAAAGTTTGTAGGTTTACATGTGGGAGAGCCACGCTTCGGCATGAATGGGCCGGCTCGACCGCAGTGATACCACGGCCTCACAGAAAACCGGTGTGAAACAGCGCTTACGCTGTGTTTCATCGAGTGAGTTAGGATACCGGAGGCCCATACCCCAATCCAACGCCCCCTATCCCCCTCACCATCCCCCTTCCCCCCAGGCCGCCATAGTGTGGGTCACCATGCTGCATTGTTCTTTTTCGCATGGAGGATGGTGACCACCAGTCTTGGATTCTGCTCATGCTTTCCATCAGACAGGGCAGAGTCATTTTGGCAGCTTAAATATAAAAAAAAAAGGTCGTATTGCTCCGGGAATAGCACAGGCGACTCTCCAAATAGGCATGTGGACTGGACTTCATTCGATATGTCGACACCAAGTATTCTAATTAATCATCCAAAAAGTACGTCATAGTAATAAAATTTAGGTAACACTCAATTTGTCAGTTTATAATGTATAGGAACCGACATATGTATGTAATAAATATTCAAGATTTATAGGCATAACGCAACCATTATTCTAAGACTACAAGGGTTTATAGACTTCTAGAGCTAAATCGCTAAATCAATTCATAAATATGATTGACTAATTTTTATTTTTCTCCACAATTAAAAACTATATACATATTATATTCAAAAATCCTAAAAATGTCCTAGAAGTACAACGATTAAGTAGCACTCCGATGATCTGATCTTCGCGGCACATTAAGTGCCTTGACTAAATTCAGTGTGTAAGCGTGGACCGAGGCGGCTACGAATGGATGTTCCAAGCGCGTCATTTTTGCTTGCAGCACTGCTAGCGAGTTGATAGAACGGGCGCACCGCGCGATTTTTACGAGTTGCATATTGTACTCCAAATTTATATGTATTTAGTATTTAGGTATTCACGTATGGCAAAAACTACTTTTTCTTAACAATTACCGACAAAAGAAGATAGTTAGAAGGACGTAACCAAACTCAGGGGAGCAAATAGTAGGCGATGATGCGGAGGAATTTTTTGACGCTGCTCTGTAAATATTATTGTTTTTTTATTATTTCAATATATTTTAATTTAATTTCAATATAGTTATGAATAAATATATTATAAATGTCCAATAAATAAATAATAATACAAAAGTTGCTTTGTCAGTATTCAAATTCTTTAAGGTTATACATTTTGTTTTAAAGATTTTAGAAATTATTTTCATTTAAATAGGCAGGCATCAATCCGAAAACATTGACTTTAAAAAACTCTAAAAGCTTATCTTCTTTATTCTGTCATAGAACCATGTTCTTCTGTTTTTCGGTAGTCAAAGTCTTTACCAACAAGTAACGATTGGCAGTAAAAAAATCCCATAGAAAGAGTGCGTGGTGTTATTGACTGGCCTCAACGTTTAAAGGACTGTATTGCAGCAATGGAGACCACTTCGAATAAGCTTTGTATATTCTTAATGGATTTATATTAATGTATTAAACTAACATACTGTAATAGTTATAAATGTTACGTACAATAAAAAAAATGTTTTTCGTTGTAACATTATTTATGGTAAGACTAAGTATTTAAAAATTTCGTGATACAATTTCAACAGCTTATTTTTGACTGGTGTTGAGTTTGTAGTATGTATCTCTATTATATCTCCCACCGTGGGAGAGCCACGCTTCGGCATGCATGGGTTGTCCCGAACGGAGTGATATCAGCCTCACAGAAAACCGGTGTGAAACAGCGCCTGCGATGTGTTTCACCGAGTGAGTGAGGATATCGGAGGCCCATAATCCAACCTTTCCCCTTATCCCCTCTCCCCATCCCCCAAGGCCGACAACGCACTTGTGACGTCTCTGGTGTTACGAGTGTCCATGGGCGACGGTAATCGCTTACCATCAGGCGATACGCCTGCTCGTTTACCCCCTATTCCATGAAAAATAGGTATTGCATTTTTCGGGAAACAGTTGCATGTTTGACAACTTAGTTGCATAAAACATTAAAAGTGCTATTGATATTAATTTGTGATTCCTTTTATGACATTTAATAGCGGCATTTATACGTATTAATTTGCTCGTAGGCATTAGAGAATCTATAAGAGTAGTATTACATCGGAATTGCTGGCACAGCAGTCACGTACCGACGATTGTGCCAGCACTTATTTTCAATACGTGTCCCAGAGTCGCTGGCGAAGAGCGCGCTGAGCCTGTACACCACCGTGGGTGCACATTAAACGCAACATGTGGAGGTTCCCTCATTATGTGAACATTGTATATAATAGTTATGTACGAGTATAAGTTGTCATTTAAAGCGAAGTTGAAGCCTTTTATATAAATGTTCGATATTAAAAAAGTTTGCTATTAGTACTTATTTATTGATTGCGATATCGTTATCGTTCCATCCAGACCTCATGAAATAAATATGAAATCGTCTAAGTGATCCTCCTTCATTTCGAAATATCTCGTGCTTCTCAATGTTTTATAAAAACTGTCAAAACTCTCGGGCGGCTTTAAGCCTACTGGTAGGGAGATCGTTTTTTGTTCTTGCGAAAGACGGTCCCCATTTCATGTCATTCACATTTTCATCATAAGTTTCATCTTGACGAAGACTCGAAGACTTAGAATTGAAGACTTTAAATACTTGACATTGGCAGAAATATCTGATCCGGCTAATTGCCATCTCATTAAAAGAAGAAGAAGAAGCCTACTGGTAGCAAAAGTAAAAGAAAAAGTATTTATTGACACAGGCCAGTGTAAAACAAAAGAAAAGATAGATAGAGTACACTTTATTGTACAACAGATATAACAGTTTACATAAATATATAGTTTACATAATACATCAATTGAATTACCGTGTACAAATGGCGGCCTTATCGCTAAAAAATATTGTAAAAAAAAACAAATACGAATCCATGGGCAGTTAGGTGAGAAAAGAGAAAAAAGGAGAAGAAAAAAAAATGTAAAGGTTAAAAGTGAATTCTATAAAAATCACATATCATAATACATGCTAATACTAATAAATAAAACAGCGACATACGCACAAATTACATATTTACATTTCCATTGAAAATAAAATAAAAATAAATAAACAACATAACTTGCGATAGTAAAATATGTTTAGACACACAACAGACTATGATGACAGGATCTTTGACCATGAAAAGGTACAGAAACTGCATTTCAAACTATGCTTTATCCTGAATTTCGGGATACAGTGTTCAATTGCCGCTTTACAATACAACCTACAATAAAACTCTGTATGAAAATCTTATATAAAACGTGTATTATTTATATATATTAGATAATTAGTTAAATAAGTTTAGATGTTTATCTGCAAAGATAAACATACATTGTAGAACGTATATAGTATATGAGTGTCAAGTATGAGTGAGCAAGTATGATGTACGTGATACATATGTATGTTGCGTGCGGTGATTGTGCAAAATGACCAGTGTATATACATAGTTGGTAAGTACCGTGATCAGGATGTGACGTTTTTGAGTAGGTCCTCAGTCATATGATAATCAATCTTTTGTAGCCAGGCAGTGACAGTGAATTTCGTGTCTATTTAGATCTGCTTTTTTTAAATAGTATTATATATTTTACAGCTTATACTATGGAATTGCCGGATAGTCTGCCGAATGTAGGTTCTCCTGCAGGCATTAAAATTGATAACAGTTGTATAATGGTACCTACGAGAGCATAGAAATACAAGAGATGTTATGGCAACTGCAATGAATATTGGTTAATATTGGTTGTGGGACGCATTACCTATTTAGAATTATTCGCGTTTCAAGCACTATCAGTAGTAAAAGACATTAGTGTATGTTGCTGTAGCCGAAGCTAGCAAAAACGATAATCAAGGGACAATAAAAAATAAAAAGAAACTGACCGGTGTAGTATGTAGTATTCAGTCAATCTAGACACGCGGTAGCGTGTCAAGCCAAGTTAAAGCTAACAGAACTGGCGAACAACACCGTGTGTGTGTGTTAAACGAACCATTTCGAGCTACTTTTGACACTCTCATAACTCAAAAACTATTGACTATTGATATATGAGCCAAATTTCACATAGTCATGTAAAATTTGGCTCATATATTAAGACTTTCAAGATGCATATGTCCTCAAAATTTCATAAACACACCTCAAACGAACAAGTAGAATACAGCCCTTAATTTATGAGTTTTAGTACTTAGAACTAGGCAAGTCAGACTTTAGGCGTCAATATATTATCCTAAGTTTTAAGAAGAAATTATATTTAAGTTGTTATTAAATATTTTATATTCTTCTAAATAAATTTGAGAACTGACCACTGAACTTGGCACCCATTAGGGTCTTCCTACTTTTATCGCTGAAGTGAAAAAAAAGGCATATAACATAATATTGAGCTTGGCTCTCATTTCACATTTATGATTTTGAACCTTTCCTCATCCACTGCTGAACAAAGATCTCACACAGGAGCGGTCTGGAGTTTGAAACTGACTTCCTCGGTCAGAAACAGATCGGTCATGCGCCTGATCTCTCCCAGTCATGTCGAATTGTCGTCCCATCCAATTGTGAAAGTGAGGGAACAGAAAGTACACCTGTATAATAATTTCTGTGTTGATTCAGTTGGCTGGTCACTTGAACCTGGTCGCCGCGTCGAAATTGTCTAGTTGTTTCTATGTATAATATGAGTATAAGTTATCAAAAAAAGTATATATGAATTTATATCAGTTGTCTGTTATTTATAATACAAGCTCTACTTAGCTTAGGACTAGATGGCGTTGTGTATTATGTCAGAGATATTTATTATTAATATTATTTACTAATTCTTCCTTGGGTAGGTTAAAATTATCGCCCTAAATAATTAAAGCACTCTGTTTGCGATTTTAGTTTTTTTTGACAGAATGCTTAAAATTAAAAAACTAAGCCTGAATACCAACTTTGTTTTTTGGATTAATCAAATTGCATATGTGGTAGTAGATATATACAGGTATATACATGTAAGTATGTCGTAAGCCTGACCAGCTAAGGGGAAACAGCCTGTGATTAAAAACATTGTAATCAATCATTATTAACTGCTAACAGAACGCAAAACTGATAGGTTTGCGTTCTGTTAGCAAGCACTCCATAGTTTAAGGAAGAGCGTTAGCAATACTAGAGTGAAACCCAATAGTATTGATAGTAAGTACATCAATAAATAGTTTGGGTCTCTAAATGATCACCTGCTCTACTTCTTTCGTTATTGTATTTCAATTAAATTTAATTGCCACCAAATGGTGGAACATCGCGAGTATTTTAAAAGAGTGACTTTGTTCAACCGCATGCCATTTTATTGCTACCCATAATAAGAGATGATTGTCTGCGGTTTTACCCACCCTTAAATGGTTAAACAAAACGTGCTCAAGCACTTCAGGGCTACGTATTGCAAATAATTTTTAAAACAAGCTGTAATCATACGTATATTTAATTTGTATAATTATTTTTCATTTGTAACATAAATTTCTTTTGTGTTTTTAATGTCATCTTCCGTAGCCTCAAGTCCTTAATTGTACGAGTCACGCCTGTTTTTATCACAGCATATACACACAATATATACACATCACATCACACAAGACCCCCTTAACAAGCTAGACCGCCTCCTCAATAACTGTATTCGGTTCATAATCTTCTCAAGTATGAACATTTTTTTTATTATATTTAATCTTCCAAAATGACTCTGCCCTGCCTGATGGAAAGCATGAGCAGAATCCAAGAGTGGTGGTCACCATCCTCAATGCGAAAAAGAACAATGCAGCATGGTGACCCACACTATGGCGGCCTGGGGGGAAGGGGGATGGTGAGGGGGATAGGGGGCGTTGGATTGGGGTATGGGCCTCCGGTATCCTCACTCACTCGATGAAACACAGCGTAAGCGCTGTTTCACACCAGTTTTCTGTGAGGCCGTGGTATCACTCCGGTCGAGCCGGCCCATTCATGCCGAAGCGTGGCTCTCCCACGGTAAACATGTGTCTGCTTTATCACCTTATCTGTGCCCATCCGCACCTACTTACCTTTCGACTTCGTAAACTCTTCGTTTTTCATTCGAGCACTGGACTGTACTCCCGCTGAAAGTCAGGAGGTCCACTTATGGTTTCGTATTTCAAAACAAAGGTACATAACCTCCCTCAAAATGATACGGTAGAGTCATCGAAACTATAGTACACCAACTGATTGGATTATGTTCATGTTTATACATATTGTAAATATGTGTGTATCTGTAAATATATATTTTATAAGTACAGTACATATATGTTTATAATTTATATTTATTTATATGTAAATTTATGTATTTAATGGTGTGATTTTTTTTTTCTCCCGCATTATGAATATAAATTTCTGTGTCGCGGGGATCTTTACAAACATACATAAAACGGACACAAAGTACACCCAGACTTAGAACAACAACTTGTGGATCACACAAAGTGTTGTCCCATGTAGGATTTGAACCCACAACACTTGACGCAATAGGAAGCGGTGTGGCGACCTCTGAAACCACTAGACCAACCGTGTAGTCTAAGTGCATATTTTAGTTGTTGAACTATGTAATCACAAGATTTCTACACCACCCAAAGGTTTGCTGGTAGAGAATAGGCATTATGTCAGCCAATGTACAAAAGGCTAAAGTTGTATATTTCTATGTATGTTACTCTATTACTTCGTCCCTTTAGTGCATCGCATAATTTGGCTCAAAGATATGAAATTCGCCAAAACCTAATTTGTAAGTCCAGAGCTGTGAACCATTAAAGCCTGTTGATGATGATGAATATTAGAATCAGATCCACCTTCCTTTATGATTACTATACTGATATAAGTTGATCCGTATATTATAGTCTATAACTTCCCTGAATAAATAGTCTTATTGCGTAGATTTCTACAAATCGAGTTGCTCCATCCTCCCATTTGAACCTCAAACTCATCGGGTTGATAGTTTATTTACTTACTTATTTATGGAACATGTTTATTGATTATGAAAAACATAATATAGAACAATGATAAATATTTCAATCGTTTACCAAAGAAGCCTAAGCCTTTTATGGTATCTGTCCGTAGGTATAAAAAGAGTGGAGCGCGCGCCGCGACATAGCAATGTGCGTGGGCGCGACACGTACAACACATTTGTTTGGATGACTGCGGGCGCGATTTTATTATAATTCATTTACCATGTTTTAAAAAATACAATATTAGGCTATAGCTTTTTCATTTAAATGTCAAGATATAGGACCAAATCGCTAAAACTACACGTCCATTCATGAAGATAGAAGAGATTATTTGAAGTAATATATTAACATAGAATCTTGATCTCGTAGAAATGGAATTAAAACACAGAACAGTTTATAAGATTCTACTGTTAATTGCTAAATTATATTAAAATAAGTAAACAATTAACATCTGTAGGTACTGTACTACTGTAACATAAAGCCTATTGGCGCTTCAAAACTATTACATAGCTTTGGAATATGTAATCCAATTCGACTTGAAGACACAAACAATACTAAAAAAACAATTGTTGTCTTCGGGCTGCTCACCCACGGGAAATAATTGGCGTATGAAAAAATACAGGAAGTCATTAGTGGCAAAGCGAGCGGCATCTATTTCACGAGAATGGCTGTTTTATAGTGCAGACTTTGTGTCACACCGTTCTGTAACAGGAAAGGTTACTAGTTTAATTAATTATACAAAATATATTAAGTACATTTTGTACAAATAGATATTAAGGTAATGATTTAGTTTCTATGTAGGTACGTGGACTAGCTTTTTTAAACTGTAAATTTATGGTCATTCAATTTTTTCTTTGATGTAAGTACCGTACTTACGGTACTTACATCAAAGAAACACATATACTTACTCACATCTTATACTTTCATATGCTTTTAGCGGAAAGCTAATTATTTAAAATTACAAATAGACACTTCAACTTTATTTATTCTATAGTCTTGATTGGAAGACGAATTATTTATATTTTGTTCACTGAGTTTGTATCAATGCGAAGTTTTAAAATATGTTACTGATACGATATGTTCTCAGATGAGGCCAATGATATTTGTCACTAATTAGGCTTGTGTCCTCGCAATTGGACATTTCAGACATTTTAATTCACTTTTAATTCGACTTATGAATAGCTCTTTTACGCGGTTTGTACATCATTTTATATTCATTAATATGATACTAATGCTTCTCGTTATATGTGAGCAGTGAGTGGGACGAGCACTAGCGATGTGTGTCACCTATTCTATTGTCACAAGTTTCTACGATCATTTCTGGTAGTACGAAACTTTTTGTGTGATGATCGTTATAGCTGGTATACAGAAAATGGTTACAAGAGCAATTTGTAGTAATAAACGGTATTTAGAGCGTATCTAATTTCATATTTTAACATTAACTTTATCAATTTCTCGAATCGTAGATGCAGTAATTCATGTCTTCTAAACAATTTTTCGAGACTTTCATGCTAATGTGTCTTATTATGGACAATTATTTATGCAAAGATAATAGCTCACAGCAATAATTTTTAATTACACATCGTTAATTTATGTAACACATTCAGCATATAATACTTTTGTAAGCTAAGTTTGAATGTAATTATAGTTGAAATTTTACGCTGAATGGTTTTCACTTTAAAGTTTTTTAGTTAACAACAGCTTCCATAAAATTGTTTTTGTTTGATCAAAAATAAGTTTGTACATTAAACCGCTAAATACTTATTTAAACACATATTGTTCTATTTTTATTTTGTTTTATTGACTGTTTATACAATAAATGTGATATGCTATAGGGTAGGAGAGGCTGCGTCATAAAGCGAGTATTCAGAAACGACACCTATAAAACCTTTATGATTAGTCAAACCGCTGGCGAGGTCGATTCATTATGGGCCATTATGCGTCGTGTTTATCGACTTACTCTATACAAGCCAATAAAATAACGAACGACCGAGATAAGAGGTGGACAGTCCTCTAATCTCCGGAACAAGGGACACTAATTCGATTGTGGTTATGGTCGAGCCTTTTTTGGGGTTTACGGCACAAATTGAAGTGTTAAAAAAAACTACAAATTGGCTTTTTGGAGGACCATTCATTAGTTCCACACTGAATGGCGTTCGTTGTATCGTTTTCGCTCAATTAGTTAAACGGAAATTTGAGCTTCGCCGGTCACACAGGTCGTGCGTTGCGAGATCCGACATTTCTCCTTTTAATATTACGACATTTTAAGTGTTAACCATTACATTACGATTATATTTAAATGGAATAAACTTAACTTATATATTTATTGCCGATGAAGTTTATATGTTAATAAACATGTTTAGAAGTTTATTAACCTGCCTAATGAATTTAAGAATTCAGTTACACCGTTGTTTGATTTAGCAAATCCATTATTTTTATGTTGTTGCGATAAACACACAAAAACCATACTAATTTATGACGTGAGCATAGCTTCTTTTTATGGTCGAAATGTAAGCAAGAACAAAAGTAAATACGTAGACTAATTGTGCACATCCCACAATACTTATACGGAACCAAATCAACAACCATTCGCTTAGCTAGTCAGGCTCACTAAACACTAAACTACACTAAGCTGAGAAACCATTCATAATTTGTGGAAAGTCACGTTTAACTAATATTGCTGACTGAATAACTTTGCTCAGCGATAATAATGTCAACTAGTAGTACCTATTTTTTTTACGCGGGGAGTGTTTTTAGCACATAACCTTCGTGGGGAGACAAAGGGTGTAGCCGCTCGGACCCGAACTAGTAGTAGCTAGTAGAGACAATTTAACAATGAAAAGGACGGTACGACTGCTTTTACATTTACTGATGAGGAAACAC
This sequence comes from Hyphantria cunea, assembly GCA_003709505.1. Classification (NCBI taxonomy): domain Eukaryota; kingdom Metazoa; phylum Arthropoda; class Insecta; order Lepidoptera; family Erebidae; genus Hyphantria; species Hyphantria cunea. Next base: position 307,995 of record PKRV01001827.1, on the reverse strand, counting down.
GATTATAGGCTTATTTGACATACTCATATAAGTATTCACTATCAATGACATGGAAAGTATCTATAGGTAGTAACAGTGTAATTTTGTATGGTACCATGATTTGAGAGGGTGACACGTTACTGGGTACCAAGAATTTTTCTCTCTTTTGTTTATAGACTAAATATTGCACAATTTTCTTCTTTCTCGTCTTCCTAGTTGCTAATTGTTTGTTTAGCGAAAAAAAAACGTACAAATAATCACGTATCTAATTTTCTAATCGTTTACGTAACTATTAAGTTCATGAGGACCGTTATATCTATATAATTTATTTATTGCAACCCTAAGAAATTATAGGTACTTTTGTTTGTAATCGGTGTTGAACCCACAACTTGCGGCATGGTGCTAAATGGCGTAGTAACCATTTATGAGTTCATAAAAATATAGTAGATACGTCAAACTTCCTCCTTGAGTCGGTATCCTCAATTTTGATGGTAGTGATCCCTATTTGGAAGTATTCCACCTGTTCCTGCATGAAAAGTGTGCAGGGCAGCATGAATCGTACAGCTAAGGGTAGAGCAGATTTGGTCGGCCCAGCGCAGTGAGCTATGGCCTCTGGATCTTTTCCTCTCAATCTTATCTATTACCGTCAATCTTTTGAGGTTATCACCTCCTTCTAAGTAAGAACTTATAAGACCTTAATGAAACAATTTGGAACAAACATATTAAACAACTGGTAGTATGTAAAATTAAATTCACAGAAATAGTTTAAAAACTGCGTAATCGACAAAAACTTGTAGATATATTCTAATGTCAATCAACGTAAATTTTGTTCTTTATCAATTATTTTATCACCTAATAAATCCACATAGTCTTGCCTTGCTTCTTTCTTTTATTTATGATATGAACTGACTGCACCTTAATAATTTAATTATTATTAAGAACTTAAATATACCGTAATCCTAATTATTTTCATTAGACACTCTATGACCAAACATGATTGAATATTCAACATATGAGGAAGGCGTCAAGTACTGAAAGTGTACTTAAATGTTAGATATGGTTAAACATAGCCAGTTAAAAGTGCTGAGTGACGTTACTAGAGCCTAAAACTTCCCTGAAACATCAGCAACGCACTTGTATTTTTTGAGGTGCAGGTGCGCCTGGGCTGCCTCCTTTCTTAAAAGAGGCTAATATCCAGCAGTAGCCTGTTAAAGGATGTTGATGTAATGAAGATCAACGGTCGTCATTATCATTAGGTGATTGCACAGTTTCTTTGCCTCTTATACCGTAAAAATATTTTATCAGTATCATTTTAAATGAATTGTAGCCACAGAACCTTTAAAAGATATATTAATCATCAGCAGCCATTAATAGTCTACTGCTAGACCTCTTTTTAGAAAGGATGTGTTGCTGTTTTAAATACCTCTAAACTTTAAGTGTTAGTGTTGTTACAATTGAAGCTAAACATAATAATATCAATCAAAATCGAAATTTGTAAATTGCTTTTAATTAGCTAAAGGACTCACAAATAAAAAAAACAGTTAACAGCTGACAAATCCACTTACACAGATTTTTACCTTAAAACATACATACAATAAATTGATTTTAACACATTTAGCGTATCGCTCTTATAGTTAAAAGCTGTATAATAGCGTTATCTTAGGGCCGGCACTAAATTGGGATGTCTCGGCCGAACGTGGCGGGACCTTATCAGTTTTGTCGTGTTCATCTTGAGTTGTGTTAGGCTTTACTCGGGATATTTATATCGGCCAACATCGGGGTGGCGAGCCTACACGCGACAATGTCGAAAACTTATTGTTGACGTGCCACGCAGAATGTACAATTCTATTCTGCTTTCATACAAAAATACTATACATATATTGATACTTATACACCTAACTTTTTCACACTAAAAAGAGAGCTTGTAAAGATTTTTACTAAATGAAATGACATGATCTATACATGCGGCACCTATAATTTAAGTTAGAATGATTTTAGCTAGTTTGGCGATCTCATCTAGTATGTTATAATTCAAGTAACTTAAGTATACAAAACAGTATACTTACGTTAGGTAATACTCAAATATAGATGTCATCTATGAGATGCAGGATGCTTCATTAAAGTGACAATAATGGTTGGGTAATCGGCGATAGCTAAGCGACAACCCTTGCCGGACGCATCGGTTTGATGAAGCACTTTTTTGATACTCTTTCACTTTTTTCAATCTTATTGTCCGTGGTCCATTGATAAACGGACAGGTATACGTACTCAGACAGGCGCCAACATTCCTCGCTTCGACCTCACACTTACTCGTTGCCTTATAAAAACGGGCACACTTTTTTATATTAGCACTTTTTGGACTTATTTGCCTCCCTTTGTGTTCGTCGCAGTTGTTTGTTTTGGTTATTAGAGCGGCTGTAGGAAGTGGACGCGATAAACTTATTGGGCTTAAGCGTTTTATTGTACCAGTTTTGAATATCCGTTTTCGTTTCACTTAGACAGGTTGAAGTGTTCCGATGACTGTCAGTACTTATTTAATCGATTGAGTCAAATCGTATCCATTAACACCTCTTCTCGAACAGTGTTAGGCAATAAACGTATTAGAATGCCATTTAAATTTATAGTGTACATTCATTAGCATAATGTGTTCGTATTAAAAGTTTTTGCCAGCTGTTAATTATAAAATTAATGGCACAAGCGGAACAGGTTGGTTTGTTGGCCGCTTCGGGCTATAAATTTAGCAAAAACAATGCGGTACTAAACGCATTAGCATTTTATGAATGGGTTATAGCGTGTGACAAATATTCGAAAGTTGTGATGTTGCCCACGAGACCCGTAGATGTGACGGAGGTGACGGTGACTTTGATGACGATAGACGCACAACTTGTTCACTGACATTGGCTGTTGGCTGTTGTTGGCTGACATTTAAAATAAAATTTTATGGATCCCTAATAAAGTTTCCGTATTTCTATCATCATGCCCAACGGCCAATGGCTAATGAAAAGTGATAATGTTGTTGTTAGTGATCGGATATCAAATAGGTACTACATATTTATAAAAGTCATCTGATACCTTCTAAATGGATATTTATTGGACTTTCTTGTTACAATCAATTAGTCTTTAGTGACGCTTTATAAGTTATTATCAACCTTTGAATGCAACAGAAAAACTTCATGGTTAAATTTAAAATTTCAAATGCTACTGAATTGCTCGTTTTAATAATAAATTTAAGTATTCACTGTTTTGTAATATAAAGATAAAAATATATAAGTTTTAATATTTTTTGTTACTATCATCCCACCATTATTACATATCACATCGGAAATATCGTGAAAACAGCGTAAGTTATATTTGATATTAGAGTCTAAAGTTGACAAGTTATTAAAACAGGATGTTTTTCATGCTTGCGATATTTCGTTCTGAGTTTCCGATATTCCCAAAGTTTTGGAAACATCAAAGTGCATTAGTATATCATCATTTCTCGGGTCTAATTTGGCACAATTAGTGGCTATACCCGGGTCTGGTTTCTCCTTATTTTAATAAATAGGCGGCTTAACGCCGTCACCTGCCTTTAGCTAGCGCCGCTCGTTTCTCTAATCGCTACGTTTGCAGGCCTAGTGCAATTTTGATTTATTTGCCAAAGGGATCATTTCCGGTACTAAATGATCATTTAAATTGTTTAGCCTTCATTCATAGGTTTTTTGTGACAATAATTTGACTAATTTGTAAAATAAAATGTTGGGAAAGGCATTTATTTTTTTGTATATTCGTATATTTTGTGTTAAAAAAATGCATGAATGGATATCAGTAATGTAGCCAGTCGTCGTGGTCCTGTTGGTTATTTAACTTAACGTTCCTGAGGGTGATATTTGTATAAGCTGAAATTGACTGCAGATTATACAGATAATTATAAAATAATTAATTTAAATACCATACACGTTGGTAACTTAGAAACATATAATATACCATGATTTAAATAATAATTTATATAATAGCATTTATGGATTACATGCAATTTAATGTTATTTGTAATGATTTTCTTATGATTGCAATGGCCTTAGTATCTATTATTTGTAATTAGGAACAAAGTCAGTCACAATTTGTAGGATATCTAAGATGTAATTTTCTACATTAAAATTATTTTCGCGTCGTGATTACTTAGAATACAATCTTACGTCCTATTGTTAGATTCTCAGACATAACCAAGTTGGTTATATGTTTTCTATCAAACATAATTTATTCAGTAAATATCTATAGTCATTTACGACAACAGTAAACCACCTATGACATTATGTTCCTTCTTGTTTTTTATTGTGTATTAGTTTGCCTAAAATAACTTTATAGTGACAATGATTTGAGTGATCATGAGACGTTGATGTTGCCAGTCCCCAACCCGCACTTAGCCAGCGTGAGGAAGTATGGCCTTGACCCTCTCCTAAGAGGAGACCCGAGCCCAGCAGTGGGACATTATAGGCTGTTGAATTGATTGATTTTGATGAGACGTTGCAAATAAACAAGCAATTAAAAACATTACGTAAATGTAATGTCAGTTGAGAAATGTTGTATCATCGAAATTAAATTACCGAAATCTAGAAAAGAAATATGATTGTAAAATAAAGGTATAGGGCCGAAAATAAAGTAATCTATTTAAGATTTGTACTCGTTTTAAATAATTGTGTCACAGTATATTTGAGTTGTTTTTCTTCGGAATAGTGATAGTACATCGGAGATGGTTATAACAAATCATATTCTGTAGTGGTTTAAAACTCTTTCTGATTGCTGGTGGCTTTATGGCGTACGTAAGAGAAAAAGCTTTGATTACCTGCTACGTTAAATGTAAAAATTTTCAAATAACAGTTTCAAAATTGCCCGGCGCCTATATCCATTATATTGACTCTGCAATATTGACGTAGGACAAGTTAACTATTTGATTAGTCAGTGTACAGCAAATATGACATTAGCTGTGTTTTGTTTGAAGCTGACGATAAATCGGTAGGGTTAGTTATTTACATGGGATCATTTCAAGATAATTTTAACACAGCGGCATAGTATTTCGAGGTAAACATCTCAATGATCTGATGATGAAATCACAAATATTAAAATACAAATAAATTATATAAATTATTAGGAGTTCATGAGACAAATAATCTTAATAATTTGAAATAAACGGTTTTCTCTATAATGCCTTATAAAGAGCAGGATTATCGAGTGCAAAATATGCAACTATGCCAAATAAATATAATATTTTAGTAGGTTTTTTAATAGTTCTAAAAACATAACTGTCAGTGCAGACGGTGTCATTGTTTGAGCATAATGTACCTAAGTGTGAGGTATGGTGTGTGGCTGGTATAATGTTCCAATCTTGCATTATATGAATGAATCTCTTTAGATCGACAGTTGGATTACTACAACTGCTAAAGAAATTGTTTCTGTACACGCTTCAGGCGATAAAACTGTACAGTGTTTCTAATGAGGCCGCCAGATAAGGCTCCTGTACTCCAAACTCCGTATAAGGCTTTGATATAATGATCTTAGTTATTCTATTTCTAAATTTCCTAGATTTTAACGACAACACGAATGTGTGTTTATGTAGGTAGGTACTATTAAATCATCAACTGCAGACGTTCATAAGTGACAGTAGCCATTTGTTACCAGGTGACCCGTACAACTTAAAACATTAAATCTTAATTGATACTTTTGGTTTTATTAAAAAAAATATTGGAAACATTTTTGAAAGACATACAAATGAACACGTCAATTATGTCAATGAAAACCACCAGTCAAATGTTGTATCATCGAAATCCCTGGTACCTATTGAATTATTCTTATCTCTCCACTTACCATACTGCGTGTGATGTCATCGTGGTCCAAGCAGGTATCATTAAGTACCTTTAACTAAACTAACGTATCAATCTACATTTTCAGCAAACGTTAAACCTTGTGTTGATGACCTTATGGTTGAAATTAACTCGGTTGATCAATTCTGACGGTTTTATAAATTTGTCAACCTTATCTACATCCCAATTCGTGGCAGCTTGACCGAACCGGATGAATGAAGAAGTACCTAAATAGGAGACTTTAAGTAGAGCCTTTAATAAAATTGCAGCTTTAAAAATGTGACATTAGTATTAGCTTAGTATCAAAGTTATCATAAGACATTTAAATACTTATTATTTAATTATCATCTTCAAATTTGCTCTGACACTGGACTATATTTCTTTACTAGAAACAATAAATAGAAAAGAATTTAATATATGTGGGGGAACGGGTGTCATGTTTCTCCAACACAAAGGGAGGATCCTCCGACCAGGCGAGGTGATCATGCCTGGCGGGCCACTGCCCTACGGTTGATGTTGGGAAGTTGTATATATGTCAATCGGCGCGAGAACCTCTATTGCGCGATTCAGGATTGGTAGTTTCTTAGTTTTCTTCGTTGCTCCGTAGTTCGATGTTTCTTCGGTAGATGGCGTTGTCATATATTTTTATGTTGTATGTGGAAGTCGCCACATATATATTTGCATGATCGACGGCTACGCCCGCGTCTATGTTGGCAACTGCAGTTAAGGATGGCCTATGGTTTGTCAAGAATCAAAGTATCTTTAAGCCTAATTTCATTGAAATCGGAGCAGTGGTTTAGGCGTGAAAGCGTAGCGTACGACTGATAGAATTACTTTATAATTTAAACATAAGTATGGATAATTTAAAGTATTGATAAACCTACTGCCATTTAAATTGCCGCATCGCCTCGATGGCGCAGTGGTAACGTATGCGACTGCTGTGCTTGAGGTCTCGAGTTCGATTCCTGGGTTAGACCAAATATTTGTGTGATCTGCAAATATTTGTTTCGGAGTTTGGGTGTTTTCTTTTTATAATAGGTATGTATTTACAAAAAAGTATATATGAATTTATATCAATTGTCTAGTACCCATAACACAAGCTCTGCTTAGCTTGGGACTAGATGGCGTTGTGTGTTAGATGTCTAAAATATTTATGTCCATTTATAATTTGTTAAATATAAACCTTTTTAGATCTTAAACTTTTGGCCGAGGATCGAACCAAGTGGCGTGAAATTTGACAGTTCTAACTACAGTAGTGGACTGCGGTGATAATGAACCCTTGAAAACTTGACTGTTGTAAAAGGTGTCAAGTAGATTAGCTAGATCCAATTTTGGAATTAACTTGTTATGAGTCAATATAGTTTGTAATTGCCCAGTTAAGATCTGGTTTTCTTGTACGTGAAATATGTGTGGGATGCAGCAACATGCACAGCCCTAATTGAAGTAATTTAATTAGAGATTTTCAAAGAAGATCATGCATGAAGTAATTGAGTTGTTAACTTAGCCATTCGGTAATTATTTTTATTATTTAAGGTTTTTAGTTGTAGTTAAAAATACAGCAAACAAATAAGTTGAGTGTTTTTTTTTAAATGAGCTTTACTATTTATACCCCACTACGGCGAAGTCAAAAGGGCGGGTAATACGGGTTTTGGCAGTGTACTTATGTATAATTTGAATGTTCTATCGTAGTGTTAAAGCTAACGAATAGATTTTAATAAATGAGGTGTGTATCGTAAAGTTGGACCGGGTGACAGAAAGATATAATTTTTAAACTTTTGTTTGTTAATTGAAATATGTAAGGAATGACGTTTCAGTTTTTTTTTAGGGTTCCATACCTAAAGGGTTAAACAGGCAAAATAAGACTACGCTGTCCGTCCGTCTGTCACCAGGCTGTATTTCATGAACGATACGTAAGACAGTTGAAATTTTCAGAGATGATGTAGTTTTTGTTACCGCTATAACAACAAATACTAAAAAATAGAATAAAACTAATATTCAAGGGGGCTCCCATACAGCAAACGTGATTTCATTGCTCGTTTTTGCGCGATATTTATAACAGTACGGAACTCTTCCTGCGCGAATCCGACTCGCACTTGGGCGATTTTTTAGTGATTTAGAGTACAAACGAGCAGACAGTTTCACCTAATGATAAGGGACTAACGCCACACACGGACCAGATCAAGACAGATGCAAATTATGTACAATATACATTGTCGCCCTTTCATAGTCCCAGAAGCAGGGGAAGAGTTTGGGCTCTGGTAACTTTACTCACTCAGTGAAAAGCTATGAAAGAACAGCTTACTACCAATTACTTGTGAGGACGTGCAATCACTCCAGCCACGGCACGGAGAGAGAGGTCAATATATGCTGATAGTTGTCTCACTCAGTCTCATGTGCTGGGATAATGCGTTCGCGCTCCTACCCACAGAGGCATTAAGATTGAGTTTAGGGGATGGTTGGTCCCTTGGATCGATCTGTCTTCTTGTAAAAGGTTTTAAAATGATTGTCTGGCCAACATATATATAAATGGAGCATCAGAATTCACATGAAGTTAAATAACTATTTTGGGACCTTTAATGCATCTGCGTCTTTAAAGCAATACGGCCGACGGCAAGTATCTAGGAGTATTGACGAATTATTCATGATATTGTCTGAAATATACGTGACAATCAGCTTGGAGAATTTACGAGAGGTAAGTAATGTTTTTATTTATCTTAATTACCTTATACCAGGAAATTGGCCGTCTAAGTAGTACATACTAACACTACTCAATCATCGATATTTCGTTCGTAAGAAAATACGTGTCGTCTGGTGACCAAAATTTCGAGTTTGTAGTCTCAGTGTTATTGTTAATATAACAATATACAATGCAGGTGTTACTATTGTTTCTATTTACAGATTATAACTAAACTGTGATATAGTCGAATGCGATTATCTTTTCTGACAGACTTTCTTTGTTCAATTTGTAGAAAGGTGATGTAAAACTTTGAAAATAACTGCTTTGTGTGCCAAACATTCATTCTTAAAGAGTCTTCGTCTCTTTCAGGACACGCAACTTCATTTGGTATGAAACGCGAGCAGAGGATAGTAAAAATACCGTCCCCTGACTGGTTAAAACATACCTAGAAAGATTACATCAGCTATTCATTACTTCTTCATCCATTGTGATTAAGGAATCACAAAAAGAATCTCAATTTCCACGTACGTTAAGGTAGTTATGCAATCATAGTATTAATAACAGATTATAATAATATTCACTCATTAGGTTTGTAATGCACGATTCAAATCATCAACATAAATTTATAAGCAACAACAATTTAATCTCAATGGTTTTGCTACTCACTTTTTTATTAATCTAACTTGCATTCCAGCGCGTAGGTCAGATCAAAAATTCTCACAGAAATGGACATTTAATAATACGAATGAATTTAATGCGATTCAAACGATTTATTTTCCGTGTAAGCACATCACGTACGAACTAAATCATCGGTCGGAGAGCCGAAAAATATACCAGGATCGTTCCTATTAGCTTACGATTCGATCATTCGATACAAATCGTATGAAATCGATTCGTATCGAAGTTAAACACTACAATCAGCGTACGACTCGTTGCAGCTGTTAGTTATGCGATCGGCGTCATCCACTAAAATAATATGACAAAGCCATTTCTGTATCTTCTCCGAACACCCAAAAAGGAAAACTATTGATATAGCCATAATTAAGTGTAGTGATGTAACGACTGCAAAAAAAATACAATGTAAAATTCTCTAGAACATGTCATTCATCTTCAGAGAGAAACAAAAAGTATTAATTTTAAGACGAAATAAGTTGTAGGTATTATGCTAAGCTTCTGTCTAGATTATACATAACAATTATTTTTGTTACATGCAAGTCAATTACAGCAATATAGCTATAGGATAATGTATTAGTAGATAAGTACATGTCATTGTAATTATACATACAAATTGGCAAGTTTTTTTTAGATTTCCTAATGTAAAAACCGTATGTGTACCTACTTCTTCTCTCTCTAGTTAGCTATGGCTTTTGTTAGTTGTTAGTCTAATCGTACACTTGCTTAACCTTCATTTAGCTTCTCGGTTTTTCTAAAATATTAAAATATGGTAAGATTAATCCCTGTGGATCGATAATCCTAATATGCTGTCTGTATATTAAGGATCAACGGCAGACATTGTAAGTGGTTACCCAAGCTTTCAGAGTCTATAATTTGACAATATTTTGTGTCATTTGGGCTTCATTATTACTTATGCCATTACACGATTGTGGATATAACGTTAATACACGAACATCACGGCCGCGAGCCCGATTAAGGGCGCAGTAACCACAGGTTCCTCTAATTCAATATTAAAAGCATCCTACGACGTGATCGGCAACTAATAATAGACCAATTCAAAGAAATGTCCCTGAGAAAATGTCGGAATGTCAACCTTTTTCTAATGTTATTTTGAACGTCAAAATAAAATGGCTCGTTTCGAAATTTTAAACTAGAATTACAGTATTTATGAACACGATTTCTGAAATAATAACAAAAGTAATATTATACTTAAATTGGATATTACAAATAGTTATGATGTATCATTAGGTCGTAAATGTGTTTCAAACACAATATATTAAGCAAAAGTTTTACTTTACAGTTTTTTCTCTTCCTGTCCTTCGTCCATACTTCGGAACAATATTTTTTCTGTATGTAAATGTCCATGGTTCCATGATTAGGGCTTTATGATGTTAGCTTTAGCAGTTAGCTAAAAAAAAAACAATTACCAAAAAATGAACGAAATCCTATTGCATTTATCTACTTATAATTTAAGATATTAGTTTATTTGTCACTAGATCTTATTGGCAATAAGTCAGTCTGGTTTTATGATTAACAAGTAAAAATGCTATTATTTACAGCGGTTGCGTTGAAAACGTTTTTTATTTATATATACTGTACTATAAAATTACTTGGATTTCAAGCAACACGCTTTAGATTATACAATTCAAAAGTGTGATAAAATATGCTGTGAAAAAAAATTGGTAAGGGTGTAAAACTTGTGATAAAGCGATTTATCGTTTGTGCCAGCAATTACCTATCAGTTTTTCAGTTCCATCAGATTTGCCACTTTGCAGTCTTCATAAATACATATATTTAATAGTCATAGATATAAAGTGGACAGTCAATAATTATATTCCAGATATAATGAGTTTTCTAATTATGTTGAAATTTACAATAAAACCTAGACGAACAAGCAATACGGAGACAGCATGACGTCACGTAATAAAATCTAAATTGAGTCGGTCTGCATTCAAGGGTGGGTTGAATCTAGTTAGGTGTAAATGGAGGCATCGTTTATGTAGAGAGCAGAGCGGAGTACTGCAACGGTAGGGCGGACGCTCCCAGCCCATGCATACTAACGCGACGGGTAATAAGTAGCCTGATTTCATGTTTATCCCTCGTCTCTATCTGGCTTTTGCATTTTCAGGATCCACCTATTTTTAGTAAAACATTGAAATTTTATAAAAATATACACATCTTGTCTACTTACTATCATAAAATGGATCAAATAAATATTGTGTACAATAAATATACATTGAGAATTGCAAAATTAACTTTTTAAGATATTGTCAATCACAAAAATCTGTAAATCTGTATGTTTTACTTATTCTAAGTTTAATTTCCCTACCTCCTCTAAAAACGTTTTACAAAAATAATATAATCTCAGTGAAACATAAAAACTCTCGATGTTTGTTCTAGACACTTAAGTAAATTAAATTATTTTTTTATTTAACTTTATTGTACACACTTAACAGATAGAAAAAAAAAGGATTACAACATATAAATGTGACAATTGGCGATCTTATCGCTCATGGCGATCTCTTACAGACCACCTTTATACGGATAATTTGGTGACATTAATTAGGGTACTAGTAGCAGGATGCACAAATCTCAGATTCATTTAAATGTGAATAATTACAAAAAAAAAAACACTAAATTCAAAATATTTAACATTCATATATAAATAGATACTACTCATATACACATACATATACATAAATACACACACAGTATTAATATATATACTATAAACAAGGTATTGTAATCAAAGATAATAATCCTTCACCAACTTTTTAAATACAGGCAAGGTTTTAGCGTGACGGATCGTTTCAGGTAAATCGTTCCAGAGTCTCACTGCTTGCACAGTAAAAGATTTATCTGTAAACTGGGTGGAATATTTTGGCATTGCTAGTTTCAAATTTTCTGATGATCTCAGGTCCCTACAATGAGTGTTGTGTAAGAAATGAAAGCGTGCTTTAAGATAAGATGGAGTGTGGAGATGAAACAGGATACTGTATAAAAGAGAAAGAATGTCAAGATTCCGGCAAAAACTTATTGGTTGCCACCTGAGTTTAGAACGAAATTCAGAGATATGGTCATATTTGCGTAATCCAAATATGAATCTAATGCAGAGGTTTTAGAGCCGCTCAAGTATGTGCAGTTGGTCTTTGGTGAGATCCAGATCGCTGACATCACCATAGTCAAGGATCGGAAGAAGAAGAGATTGTGCGAGCGAAATTCAAGTGTTTGTGGAAAGGAAGTTTTGTAGCCTTCGCAGAGACCCAGCTACTGCAAATAGTTATATATAATTATAGTATTATTCAAATCATATATGATGATTTAAGTTATGAAAATAAGAGAAAAACCTTTCATTCTCATATGAACCTTAATGGTAAATAAGAAAATATTTTGTTACGAAAAATTAAAAGTAGAAAACAATTTAAAGCTGTATACTTGCAAAGATATCCGCTTAGAAAATATCTGATTTCTACATTTAATCATATGTTTTTATCTCTAAAAACACGTTTTAGTGCATTTTCCACATAATAAATTGAAGGATTTGTTACTATTATTACAGGTAACAGAATGCGAGAGCTTAAATAACAATAGATAGATACAAAATTAATAAATACACTAACAATCAAATAATTTAAATATATAATATGCATTATCAAATACGATTGTCTATTGAAAATGTCTAATGCAGAAATAATATTGTCATTAGAAAAATAACAAAACGGTTATTACATACATAGTTTTTGCCGATAAAATGACATTTAATGTCTGTTTGATGCTGAATTATATTGTTATTGTTGTTGTAGGTCATTATTATATTAATAGCATTATAAATGGAGGTGAATTGTCATAGAGCGGATAATGAGGAGAGTTTTTGTCATGTTGTGTCCTTAGCCGTCACCGGCTATTAAGTGCGACCCTGCGGGCAGGCACCGCATGTATATCGCTTACGAGATATTTGGGGGATAATTGACGAAAACAGTTGCATGTATGGTGACTATTATTTTTTATTACTGAACTGAGCCAGTTTAAAGGGACTTTGCTATTTTACTGGGAATTTTGTTTTTAAATTATATGACAAACTATAATACGTAAAATGGGTTTTGAACACGGCAACCTGCGGCGATGATCGTTCGCCAGGCTGGCGTCATACGCGCGCTCACTGTTGCGTAAAAAGCACAACGCCGACCGGCGAGTGGTGCTTAACGCAGATAATGAGACCATCATCGTTTACAGAAGTAAGTTTAATTAACGTAAAAAAGCGCGTTTACTCTAACCGTCGCTTTATCGCATCTATCTCGCCACTTATAATGACTTTTGTTCATTATTTTGTTGCGCGCTCTACGTGTCTGAGCCATTTCCGGTACCAGTGTTTCTAAACACCTATTTTATGCTTATGTGACTGTTTGATTGCATATGCGCACATCTCCCATTTTAGTTTCAATTTATGAATCTATTTAAGCAATTTCTAGACATAAAACATAGCCACTTAGATAATATCGAAATGCTCATAGTAGCATTGAGGTACGTGTACGATAAATTATTATTGGTGAGTTGTTAGTGTTTTTGTTTGTACTAAATACAGTCACTTAGTTTTATAATGGCTGAGTTATAGACCTATTCATATAAATTTTTTATTACTTTTGCATAAGTCAACTGTAGGGTAAGAATTTTACCTAAGTAATAAGAAAATCGAATAAGGTGTAGATTATTGAAATTGATTTTTCCTTTAGGAAAAGGTTTTAGGTTAGTTCTGATTGTTTGTTGATCATAGCACTTATTTGACTGGGTCCTACTGAATTTTTCAGATTGTTACAGACACTTATGTTTTAATTTAGATATCGTCAAATCGGCTTGCGTTTGATTTGGCAAATTTAACCTAATGTCTGTTTATTACTATTTGTAGTTACTCAGTTCATATAAATTGGGAAACAGAGATTCACAACTTTTATACTTAATATCATATATTTGCGTAACTCGTGCAAAATAGTTAAAAGCAGAATAAAATGAGAGTAAAGAAAACGTTTACTTAAGATTTCGTTCCCGTTTACAGCTAAAAGCGATGCACAGTTCTACATGCTATTATATTTTCACGCTTCGAAGCGTACGTTGCTCAACACACGTTTCGGAACTTACGTTTATGATCATATGTTACATAATCACAAATTATTTTACGAACTGTATGCAATTTATGACATCCTATCAATTGGTAAATTTGCTTTTGATGGCTATATCTGTTATTTCGTCTAAATTTTGAGTGGTAAGTTTGACATTTAATATCAACATAATAATCGTGTATTGAATTGTATTTAGGAATATATCTACATTAAATCAACGCTTTAACAAATCACAGTCATTGTGGTTTTTTTTTGCATTTTATTGTTAAATACTTTTCATGAATACTTTTATTAATTACGAGTTTAGTGACACAATACATAACGGTAACTAGCTAGATTCAAGCAAAAGTGTGTTGTTGTCAGCCATCAATTACTGAAGCATTTATCTCAGGGTCTTTGTTTTAGTACTCGACTGCGTAGTTTAGTTTAGGAATTATGAGAACAGACCGACTCCGGTAAGACCAGTAACCCCTTAGCAATTAGAATATCAATCCCAAAATATATTATGTTTTACGGATTTCTTTACTAGCACCTGGCTAAATAACGATAAATATTCGAGATATCTGATCTACAACTTTTAATTCAAATTAAGCAGAGCTTGTACTATGACAGCTAAATTGATTGATATATATATTATTATATTTCATATTTTATATATTTTTATATTTTTTTTGTTTGCCACTGTACCACCGCGTCAGTCTATGTTGGTTGGACAAAGCTGATTGTAAATTGTTTCTGTTGATATAATTTACCAACAGCTCTGGCACTGAGCTCATAAAAAGATTTTTTTTATAAAAGAACTTATGTAGACAAGTAATTCGTTCTTAGGGTACCTAATACTTAATTTAACGAAGCACAAATGAATTCGGTAGAGGATAAATGTACGATTTAAAAAAAAATCCAAAAAGGCATTCCGCTCCGATAACTTTGAAGTGTTACCTAATTGGTTTTATTAATATAATAAATGACTTTGTTCAAGAAAAAAGAAATGACTTTGTTTAAGAATGTTTCTATTTTCTTTTGTTAAAATTAAAAGGACATGATTTAACTTAACGATAACAACTCATATGAAAAATATGCAATTGAAGATAATGGTTATTGTTGCGTATGAGGAGGTATATATTTTAACAGGTGGCCAAACATTTCATGAAATTATTTAATAATTGCTTAGATTAATGTTCTTTCGCCTTGCATGATATATAATTATACTCGTATTATTTTTGTTAATTAGGTTTATATTTTTAAGAACGAAATACTGTTGAATTTATAAACGTATAAAGTGTAACGCGTAAGTTGGTATTTTCGAATGAGAGCGACAGTAAACAATTTATCGGTACCATCGTAGTGAAGTGTGGCACGTGACATACATGAACTTAGTATTTAGGATTAATGTTCATCGGTCATATAAGTATAATACTTCGCTTACTTACTACAACTTTCGCTTATTAAATTACGCGAAGTACAGTAGGATTTAATCATAAATCTACAAAAACTATTATTATTTAGTGTTTTTTTTTATATATTTAAGCTGCCAAAATGTAGTATCCTCACTCACTCGATGAAACACAGCGCAAGCGCTGTTTCACACCGGTTTTCTGTGAGGCCGTGGTATCACTCCGGTCGAGCCGGCCCATTCATGCCGAAGCGTGGCTCTCCCACGAGCAATATTTTACGACTGAATTTTGAATACGTTGTCTTTGTAATTAAGGCCCTCTTGTTATAATATTCTAGTGATCGTGGATACCTTTACAAATAATACTTTCATCTAAAAGTAGATAAAAACAGCTTGTACCTACTTTGGTAACTAATCCAGTTACCTAACTGTATAAACGTTCATTACTAATTGAATAGATATTATTGGTCTTTAAACTGTTGGTCCCGGTTATGAATTACTGAATCTAAGATTGTGGCTACACTAAACAGGCCTGACAGTAAAGTAAGTCAAAATATGATGGACGCGATTAAGAGCTAAGATTTTTAATGTATATTGACTCGTATTACCCAATCATCAAGTACACAAAAATATTATTAATATTCAACTTCAAATAAAATACAAAACTCAAGTCTTATAAATTCGTATTTTCAAAGTGTATTTTGTTAACTTGCAATTAAAAAAGCAGGTTATAACTTGCAATTAAAAAAAGTATATACTATAATCTGTTATTAAAATGCAGTCACTAAGTTAGTAAGTTTATAGTATATAACACAGAACAAAACATAAAAATAAAAGAAATATCGTAACGTTTCCACTTCTTGTCCTTTCAAAGCTCATAATTTATCTTTCTATTTTGAGTTAAATGACCCTATAAATAAAGAACAAAGAGTATGAAGTTATTTAGTGCACAGTGAAAAGTAATGAAGTACAGTCTAGTACAAGAGGTATTGTTGTATTTATAATCTGATCGTAATCATAAATGTAGGCTGCGCAGCCTATTAAACTGTCAGGGAAATAGTCAACAGTTGAATAAAAAGAAAATAGATTCATAGTTACTGTTACCTAACATTGCCTTTATTAGTTAAATAAGTGCATTATAAGACGCAATATTGTCATTTTTTGACTCAACGTGGCTCATTATAGGTACATAAGCACGCAAAGTGTTTATGTATAACTTCTTACTTGTGTTATGATTGCACAACGATCAAAATTGTGTGATGTGTGTAGCGTTGCGTCACCAACCTAATAACGTTGGTGGAACAAAGAGACGAGCAATTAAATAAGTATATGTTAAGTCGGCTTCAAGTAAAAACGTTAAATTAATGTGCGCCAAGCTTCCTGATAATGAGTAATTATTGCAATTAGAGTACGGTCAGCGAGTTAGCTGTCAGGTATTTTATTTTGGCTCGGTTTGTTTAATTAATTATAATATTTAATTAACGCATGTCAAGTGGGCGATGTTAAGTCAGAATAATATTTTATTAATTTCGGACAAATTAGCTCAGAATATTATTAAATAGTACTGAGTCATTCGTTTACATTAAGTGGCAGGTAAAGCGCATATCTTAAGGAATTCATGTTGTGCTTACTATGTGACGGCACCTAGAAAAGAATATGTTTTTAATACCTATGTAATAAGATTTTACAGTGTTATTTTAAGAGTTAACTTATGCTTTCTTTTATTAATAAGAGCTTAGCCAAATGCTTACAAAAATTTGAATGAATTGAAATAATAACTAGAGCTGTACATTGTCTTCTGTTCTTCAATAGTATTGCATTTATCAGTTAGACTATGACCACAGCCAATCTTCATGCATATTTTAGGATAGGCCCATTTAAAAAAAATGTAATACTCATAATATTATCATGTCGATTCTCCTGTATGTATAAGTCAGAGAAAAAACAGATGTTGCTTTTTGCTCATGCAGTCTTAATCATGTGTTTCAGTATTTAATCTGATTAGACTAATTATACATAAAATACATATTTTATATAGTTGGATATCTATAATAAAATATGCATTTTGAATTAAAGTTGAATGGATGAATTAAGTTTAAGGAAAGTACTGTATTTGTATTTTGATATTTAGAATGACATTTACATTTTATTAATTTATATACATAAACGAAGACTACAAATAGGGAAAACATGGTTTAAACGTTTATAGGCTAACAGCTTAGATATTGCAATCCAATTATTGTTTTCTGACTAAAAAGCTAAATAGGTACTAGACCTATTATACTAGATTATACTGGCATTCAAACTTAGAAATTTCAGTAAATATGTCTTGATGATTGTACTTCGACCTCAAAAGAATTCCAGGTCATTTCCTATGAATGCCGAACTGTCAAAAGAGATACCCCGTTCAGTACATTATATTTCATATTATTCTGTACACTTATAGGTTAATATTATTGTTATTAAATATCAAATATTCCAAACATCTAACACACCAAGCCATCTAGTCCCAGACTAAGCATAGCTTGTACTATGGGTACTAGACAACTGATACAAATACATATACACTTTTTTTTCGTAAATACCTACATATCATACATTGAAAACACCCAAACTCCGAAACAAATATTTGCAGATCATACAATAATTTGGTCCGATTCAGGAATCGAACCCGAGACCTCAAGAACAGCAGTCGCATACGCTACCGCTGCGCCACCGAGACATAATGTATAGGTATGAAAATATTTAAATTAAAAAATGTTTATTTTAATTTATAGATCTTTTGCGTAGATACCTCTTATATACATTTCAAGTTATAAAGTCCAAATACTCGGTATGCTGTCTGTACAGTAACTGTTTGTGAGTGCAGGTAGCGATGCGGCGGCATTTAGCACACGACACTGTTATATCATACGAACTTTTACATATCAATTCTTTGGGATTAAGTTTCTAATAAAAAATAATGCCTAACTGCTTAAACATTCTGACTATGATTATCTTTTTTTTTACCCGACTGCGAAAGAAGGAGGTTATGTATTTTGAGTGTATGTATGTATGTGTGTATATTTGCTTGGCACGCCCCAGAGCCTAAACGGTTTGTTGTATTTTGATGTGAGTGAAGTCAATGTCTTAGCCGTGATAGTAACATCATGACTGGGTACATCAAAATAAAAAATACAAAATAAAATATTATACACTGTCGGTTTTTTTTTTAAATTATTTATTACTTGGTATGTGCGTGATGTCAATAGATTCGTCTTAATCGTGAAAGTGACACTGGATACGCCAAAATAAAAAAAAATACAACAAAAAATATTTTTATCTTTTCAGTTCGGGTTTTTTTAAATAATAGATTAAGTGAGCCGTTATATTTTATACATTATATTAACGTTATTTAAATAAATAGGAAACAATAGTAAGTAATAATAACCTATACATTATTGGACGAATAATATAGCTACTAATTCATTTCCGATGCAACTTATGCCGTTATCTTAAAAAACTTCATATTGAAAGAATATACATATAATACCTATAGATTTGAATTCAAGGAACTACATACTAGTTCAATTTTGTTAACATTTCCGCGATTATATCCGATGATGACGTAATCGCCATATTTCGGCAGATGTAATCACCAATTAACAGAGATGAAAGAACAACCGCACCGGAAAAGCGAAGAAACGTTAGAATTGTTATTAAAAACAACAATTTCTTGGAAATCGATAGCACAAACTGTACAACGAGTCGATACCACAACCGGAAACGTTCGATAAACGTTCCAGTTAGTCGACTTGCAGGAGGTTAATTTTTTTTATTTAAAATTTGGTATTAATATATTATAGATTTCTAATGGTTACCATAACAGGTGCAGTCAAATTTACAAGTTAAAAATTCTCAAAATTATTTGAGTAGTACCACTAACGAAATTTTGCACACTATTCGAAAAGTCCTCTTGGGTATAATTGTAGCCCCAGAAATCCCCCTCTATTGTTTTATGTTAAAATAGTATCTGAATTCACTCTTACATTGACAATCTCATTTCACATGCACCTACAGGCAGGACGCAAGGATAGGCCATTAAATAAACTAAATAAATATTTCGGACATTTCACACACAACGCCATATAGTCACAATCTAAACAGAACTTTTACTATAAATATAAATATATATACTTTTTTTATAAATACATTAATATTATACATTTATCACATTAAATAAACTGATTCAATTGCACTATGGTAGAAGAGGTCTACTCTGTGCATCTGTTTGATTATAACATCAGAAAAAGATCTGTGTGCTTTACAATTATTGTAACGATAATGAATAAATTCTAATTAAATTATAAATTAAAATAAGGCAAATTTCAAATTACTGAAATTGTAAGAAACACTATTCTTTACTTATTGAGTAAGTTACTTTTGAACCGGATATTGTCCCAACAAATTTCTTTTATTTATTCATTTGTTTTCGTTCATGACTGCCTCGTTGTTCTAGCGGTTAGCGTAACCGACTGCCAATCAAAAGGTCTCGGGTTCGATTCACGGGTCGGTCTGCTGTTGGGTTTTCCTCACACCAAGCTCTTAATAACATCCCGGAGTTTGAAAGATGAAAGAATGTACTGACAACTAGTTCAAAATTCGAATTCATTTTACCCTCAGGGTTGTGGAGGTCCGATGCCAGTCGCTCCGTGGAAAAACCGATATTCAGGTAAATCCGGTTGAACTAGTAGGCGTTCCCAAATAATCATGGGAATAATAAAGGCTAGCAAGATAAATATATAATATTAATTAATTTTTAGATCATCTTGTGCCATAGTTATTTAAACATATCTGTCCTAATAAAGTATATAAATGGCATTCCTTAACCTAAAAGTATGCAGAAGTATATTTGGTGTTAGATTAGAAAACTTCAATATTACCATGTGACCATTTCTAATTACAATTTACGCTTAAAGATTCTCTAAAGAATTTACAAAATTCACTTACTGAAAAAGCGTACAAAAATGTTAACAAATAATCAAATGAGCATTTTAACCCAATTTAAACCAAAAGTGGCTAGTAAAATTTTTCCTTTGAATTTCTTCTTATACATATCATTAAGTACGCTATTAAATATCGTGGTATGATATTTATGTGTGATTAACATGAACCAGATAACCTTTAAACTTACTTACTAAATATTCTCATAATTTGAAGTGGAAGTTTTTAATTCGTCTGTACTTGTTCGGAAAGATTATAAATAAATGTTAAGTGAGGATCAAAGTATTAAAAAGTTACATTTGGTAAATACTAAGCCACTAGTCCATTGGCCCAGCAGTGGACTATTGAAAGCTGATGATAATGAAGTACCAATAGGAGCCAATTTCTGAGATACTGTATCTAAATATGTATTTGGTAATTTAAATAATAATAATTATTACGCCTACGTTATAATTATTTCTAACAAACTCTATTCATGATTCATATACTTTCGTCCCCTTATCGCGGATTCACAAACTAGTAAAAAATATTAGAAATGTGTTTTTTAATGAGGTAGTTCTGGGGTTGAGGGAAAAATAGTGGGAGATATGTCGTTCGATTCAAGAATCCTTTCTCTATTTCTTTATCTTTTTCTGTATGGATATTATGACGAAAGTACTTGTGACTTTTTGAGTAGCAGGTTCATGCGTGGTGGTAGTAAAAAGTTAACATCAGAAGATTGAGAGACAGGAAGGAAATTATTGTTTTGTCTATCTTCTTGCGGTTTCGAGAGACATGTGGACCTCAGTCTTTACAAAGAGAAATTAGTCATGTATTATAAAAGCACACATTTTTTAAATATTCCAGTTAGAAGGTTTTTTGCATTTCAGATTAGGAAAAATATATGTTTATTTAAAAAATATATGCAACACTAAAATATTGCTGCTTTTGTAATGCTAAAAATATAAATACAAATAGGTACATATACATATAGCAAAGACTTCGAGTTAAAATAAGGTAAATGGACGGTAAAACGGCACGATACGAACTAATAGTTATGAAATATGAACACTACCTAACCTAACTATTGATTTAGGTATTTGTTTCTGTTACATGCGTTCCAATCATTGAAAATAAAGAAAATAAAATGAGTTTAAATGTGGTGATTATATTTTATATAAATAAAGTTATGTTAAATTAAATTACCTATCTATACTATTTTTTCCAAAGTGAAGAATTTCGTTGAACCCACTAATATCTGAAACACCAGCAGTCTGTACCAGGATGGGTGACCGCTGGTGGCATGTTACCATAAGCGTCTTCGTGATTCGGAAGTCACGTTAAGCAGTCGGTCCCGGTTGTTTTTATACGATAACAGTCGTGAAGCTTAGTTGGAGGCCTTCGGGCGGCTTAAAAACATCCAGCGGCAAGATACGTAGCCACAACGTATTTTTGCCAGTCCCCAACCCGCACTTGGTCAGCGTGGGGACGTATGGCCTTAACTGAGAGGAGACCCGGAGAGAGCCCAGCAGTGGGACATTATGTATTGTTGATGATTGATGATTGATGATTGATGACTCAACGGATTTAAATACAGTATTTAGCAATAGATAGAGCTGTTCAAGATGAAGGTTTATATGTGTAAAAAAATGTGTAGGTAAATAATGTATATATATTATCTAGAAGGAATCCGAAAATTCTAATCCTTCCGTGTAAAACCAGGCCGGGTTGCTACTAAAGTAGGTACATATTCGATTCGTACATAACTGTTCCATCAGTATATGTGTAGTCCCAAAGAAAGTACTATTTACTGACTACTAGGTGTGTATGTATACCGAGAAGATCTCAATATTATTTGAGATATATTTTTCATCCTATCTATGCAGTATTTGTTTTGACAAGAAAAGGGCAGTCCTCCATCGGTGAAGTTATTATTATGTTTCTTAGTGACCTGATCCAGTGATCTTTTAGTATATTTTCTTTAATCAACATAACAATTTTACAGAAAATCGTGAGTGCGTTGCTTCCCGTACGTTCTATATATTCGAATTCATTTCTCTATCTCTTTAGAACTTTCTCAGTTCCCAAAATACAAAACCAATACGATATTTTAATATTTTATATTATTGAAGTGTAACGTTACAAAAACCGCAAAGCTGATGTTAAACATAATTTTATGTGACATCTGTTTTCGGACTAAGCGACATCAGAATAGGTACTTTTAGTGAATTGATCTCCAAATATATATCAACAGAAGAGGTGGACTAACTCTGTCAGCGGCCCAGGGTGGAATAGTTGAATGCGGTCCTTAGTGTAAAAACATTTTTATTAATTTCTCATTCGTGTGTACCATTCATTGAGTATGTATCTATGTTTATATGACTTACATTATATAACTGACGTTTAAATTAAACTTTCATGAACTGTTAGGGAAATAAAATAAGATTTCCCAAAAATAGTAGTTCCGGTATTTGAATTTAGAAAAAAAAGACTTTTTTATATGTATATTATTATATAATATTTTTGAAAGACCTATCCAATGATACTACACTATGGAAGAGACAAATAGAAAAACATATTCCCTACTTTACATGTACACACGTAACAGAGGAACCCCAACATTTTTTTTTCAATATTTTATTTCACTACTTTGTCGGCGGCGGAATCAATGTGAATATCCATGTCAAATTACAACTTTCTAGTACCAATACTTTTTGATCTGATGATTGATTTGATGAATAGGCAAACGGACATGGCGGAACTGTAAGGGTTCCTTGTTGACTACGGAATCCTAAAAAGAGGAAGAAAACTTCACTTTCACTACGAGAAGAACTTATACTCACGATACCGGCAATCCATTCCTCACTCTTACCGACTGAGCCACCCGTGGTAAAATTGTTCTTCCTATTTTTATTTCCCTTCAAACCACAAAATAGAATCACATCAATCATCATCATCAACAACCCATAATATCCCACTGCTGGGCTCGGGTCTCCTCACAGGAGAGGGTTAACGCCATACTCGTCCGTCCGCACACTGGTCAAGTGCGGGTTGGAGACTATAATCACATTTAGGAATACTGAAGCCCAGCGAAGCCGGCACGGGTCAGATAGTTACTTTATATGATTATAATACTGTTTCTTAAAATGTACGGCAATATGACCACTATTAAACTCTTTTGTTCGTACTCCTCAACAAAAACCAAAAACACTATTACTAAAACTAAACTAACTTTATTATTAAATATGATAATGAAACTAGATTAATTTTAAAGAAAGGGTGTGTGCTTATTCTACGTATTCAGAAGCACGAGAACTACGAGAGAGAACTAGAGAGCAAAAAATAGACTTCGTTCATTCGTTAAATGCCACGCTAAGACGGGAATTCTTCGACATAGTATTAGACTGGTTCAATATAAAAAAATACATTAGTACCGCGTATACAATATAGATGGCTGTAGTATTTTAAAGGTGATGAAAGTAAAAAAC
The DNA here is from genome assembly GCA_003709505.1 of Hyphantria cunea. Taxonomy (NCBI): domain Eukaryota; kingdom Metazoa; phylum Arthropoda; class Insecta; order Lepidoptera; family Erebidae; genus Hyphantria; species Hyphantria cunea. The sequence goes on along the minus strand of PKRV01001827.1, from coordinate 283,870 downwards.
TACGAAACTGGACATTAGAAAGATAAGGCGTTAAAAGTAATTATAATTTATACAATGGAAACTATCAGTACAGGCTGTAGTTATTTGTCTACGGAGCCTCATACACCAAACTTACTCTTAAGTAGGTACTAAGATGTTCTTAAAGGCTTATTAACGATTTGATCAAAGGAACTTGTAGCCATTTGGCGGCCCCACAGGGCCAGAAGCCCGAAGAGTACCGCTCCCTCCGCCCTCCCCTAATTCCGCCACTACCAAGGTCTTTAGATATGGAATCAATCAATCTAATAAACACCTAAACATAAAGTAATAAGTGATGAATATCCACATCGGGTGATGAAATGAAATAATTATCTTAAAGTTTGGTATCTATGGGTAAGTAAATTAGGTCAGCAAGTGTCTGAGTATTTTTGACACATAAGTTTATTATTTTAGAAAACTAAAAAAATACTAATTAGATATAATTTATTACAAAGTGTAATAGCTTTCAAGTATGGAATTCTATACTACGAGTAATCTGACATGCACTTAATCAAACTCAGATTGTTAAAATTTACCATAAACAAGATGACACAGCTAAAAAGACAAGTCACTATTGATAATGCATGCGTGTAAGTAGTTTTAATTGTGTTTATAATCGTCTATTGAATGTGCGCCGGAGTTGCTCTACTGTGACCTAACAGTAATTGCTGCACTTTGCCATTTTTTTATCAGCCATTAGTTCTATTTACGAGCTGCAGTAAGCATGCATGAATTGCACGATATAAACATTAAACTGGATATTAACGTAGGTGCATGCAATACGAAAATAATGTTTGGTGTTTCCGCAATGATATCTAACACTGCAGTAAAAAAATTAGTAAGATTAACAAATTAAATTGCCTTATACCTACTCAAACCAGAAAAAGTACATAAGTAATTACATACATGCAAGTTTGTAAATATGTTAATAACTATGTTATTTGATAAACCTTTATAATTTATCACCAATTCATTTAAAAAAGCCCTTATTGTGATAAAATTTATTGATTAGAAGGCAAGTCTGTCCTCATTAGGTGCCTACTCTATGTAAGGTAGTTGAAAAGGTTTTGACTTCGCAAGAAGAACTACGTATTTAAAATGATTTAATTATTGGCAGCTCTTAAATGGCAGGTTTCCTATATAATTATTTTACTTATAAATGAGAATGTAACCGGCGGTGGTGACTAGCTTAGCACCAGTTTTCCGTAATCAACTTAGATAGGTACAAAATCATATCACATTAACAGTTTTTAATAGATCAATCAACTTACATAGATACCAAATCATATTACATCAACAATTTTTAATATAGCACTGCAAGATATAAGTCGCTTCTACAAAAGGTGGTTTTTGGTTCACTATAAGTACGTCTAGGTATAACCAAGTACCAATTCAAGTTTTCCGACTCTTTGCAGTGGCGTTGTCACAACTGTTGTGACAACTTTAATTTAAAAATGTTCGGGTATTTTAGTACCTATGATGAGATATCTTTAACTATTATTTTTGTGTTTGTTTCCCTAATTAACTACAATAAATAACAATTGTATTTTCAAATGATGACACTATTCAAATTCTGTAACGTTATAATTATGTATCTTAGTTTGTTACGGTTGCAGGACTTAACAGCTTGAATAACCTACCTAAATACTTAGGTATAAATATTAATGTAGTAAAGGCCTCGGCTTACACTTAATTCAGAAAAAAAATGTGTTCGAAAGTTATCTAAATTGATAAAGAAATCTACAAAGACAAGAGAACAAAAGTGAAGAGGTACCTATATACCTTAATACCAAAGTTATGAGGAAGCATTAACCTATTAGCAATTTATATCCAATTAGTAGGTATATATACTGACCTCTGAACTGCCTCCTTGGTCTAGTGGTTGAAGTGTCCAACTGCCGCCCAAGAGGTCTCGGCTTCAAATCCGGGTTCAGGCCAAAAGGTGTTATTGAGTTTTTCTGATTATAGAAATACTTAATACCAGCTCGGAGTTTGGAAGTTGGGGTCTGAATCCCGGTGTCTCGGAGAGCACGTAAAGCTGTCGGTCCTGTGCCTGATCTCTCCCCGGTCGTGTCAGATAACCGTCTCATCGGATTATGAGAGTAAGGTAACACAGAGTGCACCTGTGTTTGTGCACACAATTGTGCACTATAATATCTCTTGCGTTGTTGGCTGGTCCTCGTTGAGACTGGTCGCCGTGGCCGTGATCGTCTAGGAAGTACATCATGTAGTGATCATCCTTTCCTGTTCTAAACTAAACTGATGAACGGCACTCATTAGTGCCATATGTAGTTAATTGTAACTATCATTCAGTATAAAATGTAATTATTAAATTATAATAAATAAATATTTCGGTCATCTAACACACAAAGTCATCTAGTCCCAAGCTAAGCAAAGCTTGTGTTATTGATACTAGACAACTAATTTAGATCCCTTTTTTTGTAATATTGGGCAAACGAGCCGTTGTATCGCCTAATGGTAAGCGATTGCCGTCGCCCATACACACCCGCAACACCAAAGGCGTCACAAGTGCGTTGCCGGCTTTAGGGGTATGGGGAGCGAGATGGGGGGAAGGGTTGGGAAGGGGGGCCTCCGGTATACTCACTCACTCGGTGAAACACAGCGCAGGCGCTGTTTCACAACGTTTTTCTGTGAGGCCGTGGTATCATTTTGATCAAACCGGCCCATTCATGCCGAAGTGTGGCTCTTACGCTTATATACCGAACATAAAAGTGTCTTTATTATTTATGTATTATATTATATACCTATGTTTAATTTTTAATAATGGTATTACATAATTTATAAACTAATTCTGTATCTATATCCTATTCCTAGTGCTAATTTATATATATGCTATGTATACATTCATTATGTTTTACAAATAGTTTGATTTTGTCTCTCGTCTTACTCGTCCAAATATACACCTAGCACAAAGCTGCTTCGCAACACCCATAGATTTGTCTAGAAGAAAATGCCTGTGGCATTAAGTCTGCCTTGGGCAATATACTTGCAGGAAACTTGTAATTTTTTTTGGAATAGTATGGAAACGAGTGCACGTATTGCCTGATGTGAGGCCGTGGTATCACTCCGTTTGAGCCGGCTCATTCATGCCGAAGCGTGACTCTTCTACTGTAGATAAATATATAAATAGATTGCATTTTTGCACAATACACATAGGACAAATATCCTAATATGGTTACTCATATCACCGTCTAGAGCCTGATTCTGGATGGGTCTGTTGGACTCGACCATGGACCATGCTCTGGAGATGGAGAGTATTCTGAGCTCACCCCTGTGCTTATCTTTAACTTACCAAACTTAAAGCATATTAGGTACGAATTAAAGAAAAGATCATTAAAATAACCAAAGACAGTTTTATGTACTTACGACCGATGTTACAATGAAAATATCATTGCCGATATGTAACTGTAACTTCAAACTATAGAATTTGTAACATATTCAAAAAATCTATTGAGATACCAGAGAGGAGAGTTAGTTGTCGGTCCATTACCTATCCATTACACTTTCTCACAATAAAAGGAATGCTGTAAAATTGTGTCGTAGTGTTAATTAAAAACAGATGCTGATTTTCAGCAACGCCTTGATAGGTAGGTACGGATAGAATAGCCAAACCAAAATCTAAATTTGTGTTTCAAAACCCTTTTATAAAATTTTACGAACATTTTTGATGATTTTTATAAGATAATTATAGATAATTACAGAATATCGCTGACAATGAGCTGATATACGATTACAATATCCATCCGTCACGATTTAAATACTTGGCTATTTTAAATTAGGATTCTATCTCTTTACTGATTCAATAAAAACATAGTAGTCTATTCCATAAATATAAATTATTCCTATTTGACAGGCGTACAAGGCTATGCGGCTGTCTGACACGATAGCCTCCATTTGGCGGGTGTGAACCAATTATTAGAGTACAGTGTCGCCAACTTTCAGTAAAACGCCGTCATAAAGTGCGATATCCCGCTGCGAGAACGCTTTATTTTCCTATAAAAGCGTTTTATCCACGTATAAAAGCTTAAATCCGCGCGGAGCTTTCTCCCGGCGGCGAGTCGGCAAAAAGAGCATTAGCGCGTCCCCGCGGCAACATGGCCGGGGCACGCCCCGCGCAGCGCGCCGCTCGTTGGCTGGGCGGCGCGCGCCCGCCCGCACCGCCATTGGCCGGCGCCGCCTCCTGCCCTCGGCGCGCTCAGCGCCAGTCGCACCCGAGACCTCGTCGCGCGCGACGTGTGTAGCACCCGCCGCGCACTTGACATACGCGATCACACACCACCAACAATACGCTCGCTGACAATAACACTTCTTACATTCGCGGCTTGTGCTCAATTATTTTGGTGCTAAAAACTAACAACATCTATTGAAACTTTTATGTACCGTGTGATTTACATTAACTTTAAAAAATTACAAGACTGATCAGATCTGTGAACTCTAAAAATAGTGTGAAACTGATTTCCTACTCTGGTCTGAGTTGAAAGATTCTGAAACGCGTACAGAGATCTCGTGATCGGTGGAACCATCTCAAGTTGAGCATACACGGTGATGTGTACACTGAAGTGGCGGAGTTAGAAACAGTGGTTGGAGTTTGGTAGAAGAAGCGACAGTGTCGAGTCGACAACGTGTGATGTACCGGTTGCGGTGACCGTGCTGCGACAGTCGAGCTGGGGGCGAGCGAGGTGCTGAGCGTGGGGCGGGGGTGGCGCGCCCCCGCGCTGGATGCAGTAGGAGCGGCGGGCAGCGGCGGTGGTGGCGGCGCAGGCCCCGCCGGCAGCGCCCTGGCGATGACGGTGCAACGAGACGAGCGCGACGCGCGCGCTCCTCGAACTCGATTCATGATTACGGATATACTTGACGCACCCACCAGGGACCTCAGCGTGCACAGAGACTCGGACTCCGACAGATCAGCCACAGATTCACCAGGTTAGGAAATCCATATTCAGTACATAAATAAACTAAACATACCAATATCTAGAATATCGCTAGAGTAAGGGAACAGAAAATGTTTAATATGAAGCTTGTAAGAAAATTTAAGGTAGGCATTAAAAGTAACACATGTTCGTTAGGCCCATGTGAGTTAAAAATTATCTTCATAATATAAACATACCTCTATATACACAACTTTTTAAAAAACTAAAATTTTTCAACACTTAATTTACTTTCTGATTTTTCAGTACCATTTTTACATTAAAGCCTGTGCAAAATATAATGATATTGTTATGTCAAGTGTTAATAGGTAAATCAAAATTACTTGTAACTTTCCCGGGCTTCCCACTCTGTGCTGTCTAAGAAAAGACATCAACGCCAAGTAAATTTACAAGATACTATAATATGTTTTGTCAGTTACAATTTATAATTGTTTTCACTCATAATAGTTACATGGCTCGTTACAAAACTGTAACAGCATGATTGATATGATAACTTGATCTACTTCGATTGCTGGGAACCACGATAGAAGTGCTTGATTTCAGTCACGCGACGTCTATTTGACGCGTACTCTTTGTACGGTATTTCATTTGAACCTACTCGGAACTTGTTGAGATCATCACGTTACCTTATGCAATTTAATCATGAAGTGTTTTAAAGATTTTGTACTTATGTTGTTTGTTTTGATATTTTAGCTAAGTTAATTACAAAAGCTTCACCATATTCGCTCATCTAGTAATTTAATGAATTTACAAGAGTAAATTTGTTAATATTGAGTGATTGCATTAAGAGTGCATTTAGTGTTTAGCACTGAAAGCAGCAAAAAGCAGTAATGTAAATGGTAGATGTCTTGAGATTATATTTTAAAAGATTTTATAATTATGTCTTATCGGTGACCTTTCTAAATGTATTTTTAAGTGAAATTTTGTCTAAGAAGACCAATTGAGAGTTTCTAGGAGTTATTAGATAAATTAAAATAGATTATGAAAAAAATTCTAAAGTAGACTAGTTTTGTGTCAGAAAAAAATTGCACCAGATTTAATCTATCTAATGTTTGGACTCTGATAAAAGAATAAATGATTGTAGTAGCCAACATTTAACCAAGCATAGGTATAGATAGGTGGCTAATATTATCATTTTATGATTTTTTTCTTCAAAGTTTAAAGAAATACTTAATAAAATGTTTAAGCTAAAATAGATGTTATTTTATACTTTATTTATTTTATACTAGTTTATGCCTGCGGCTCCGCCCGCGTATATGTCGGTTATCGCGGCAAATAGTAGCCTATGTGTTATTCTGATGTATAAGCTATAATTACCGTTAAGTTTCATCCAAATCCGTTGAATAGTTTTTACGTGAAAGAGTAACAAACATCCTCCCACACAAACTTTCGCGTTTATGATATTAATATAGATTTATTCGTAATTTTAAATAATTGAAAACATAAGATACATAATAATAAAAATACTCCAAAAGGTCCGTTTGATGATTCTAGGCCAGACACGTGTTTACTTGATTCTTGTTACAGACATACGGATATTTCGTTAGGGAATAGCGAACCTTACAATTTATTTTGCAATAAGTAGTGTTAACAAATTATCAAGGGTATGTACTTTTTTCAATCCAATGGAACTTAATTTGAATTTATTATTCGTATTATCAGTAAAAATATAAAGATTTTACAGTTATAACATTGCTTATATAATTTTTAAATTTTATAAGGCTATGGAGATGTAATAGTATAAGTATTATATAACAATGCTAAGAGAGACACACATACCAACCATAATCACTATAATGCAAATGAAAAAAAGTACTAATATATTTTTATATCGTAATGATATCCGTGAGGCGTAAACTTTTGATTGGTTAAGTACCCGATAGCCTATTTAACAGTTCATAGATTACACTGACGTTTAGTAAACTATAGGAAGACAATATTTATGAGACAACTGTTTTAGTTGTGATAATAAAGCGTGAGAGTCAGTTCTAAAGACCTACCACAAATGCATAAGTCTGATAGTCCGATATAGCGTGAAATAGGGCCATCATTTATGTAGAAATAAAAGAAAAACGTTTAATTTAAAGGTTTAACTGTGTAACGGTATTGTCTAAAATCTATTTGTAGAGATAAAATGATTGTACTAATTTTAGTACTTTCATTTTATCATATATTTCGGATGACCTTAATTGAATAATTTTTTTTACAAAGATAAACTTTTAGAGACTCTGTATTATTTTCTTTATATTACTACGCGTAGCTGTTTTGAAATTATTTTTACTTTAACAGATTATTACTTATTTCCATTCAATTAATCACGGTAAATTCTAAAAAACTAAAACTACAATCTTTGTTCCTAACCTACCACCTTTAGGGCATATATTTTTTTTCTTTACATGTAGTTACTTTGTGCAAAACTAATTCTTATTATTGAATTAGTTTTGCACAAAGTAACTGAGATAATCTGAAATGAGAACTTCCTCTTTCAAAGATAAAAAATATCTCCTATAGAATACCTGGGTATTTATTTGTTTGAGATTTTTAGGACGTATGGGCCTCAACCCTCTCCTGAGAGGAGACCCGAGCCCAGCAGTGGGATATTATGGGTTGTTGATGACGTTGAAGCAACCTTCGTCGTGAAAGTCTCACGTTTTTCTAGTAAATTGTGATTCCGTCTCTGTGTAATTTTGGTACAAGGCAGCTTTCAAAAGGCTACCACATACGATCACCTGACTCTAGTTATAGTAATTTCAATGCCTATGCCTTATTCACACTTCGAATCACTAAACGAATTGCGTTTACCGTGATTAGACAGAAAAAAAACTTAGCAAAAATGAATAGCTACGATTATTTTTTAGTAGCTAACCACTTTTTATATCTCATCGCAATTTATAACGCTGGCCCTATCCTTCATTGGTATACCTTCATTAAAAGTCTTCAACATTCAATACTGGACAAAGGCAGAGGCAGAGGAGGAGGAGGCAGAGTTGTGTTTAAAGAATTCTTTACTCTTAGGAGAGCCTATGAGTACAGAATTCTTTAAACACAACTAAGTATTGAAAATAGTTGTAAAATTTAACGGTTACAAATGACAAAATTGAAATTAAATCAACATCAGATTGAAAAGTGACACAAAACAATTAAATAATAAAATTCAAGACGTTATTTTTGACATCGTGGGTTAAACACCATGTAGGTGCATGTGACGGCGATGATGCAAGGGCAGAGTGCGGGGAAGCAGAGGGGGATGCAACTCGATCCGGACACAGGCTTTTGTCACAACCGACCTCTTCCGACGCGGCCGACCGGCACTAACACTGTGTGACTTTACTTTTATTGTTTTGATTAAATTGATCTTTAAATATCGCCGCATGTTTCATTTTATTATGGAACGGCCTTTTTTGTTTGAATTGTATTGACACCTTTATAATTTTCAAAAAGACATTAAGAAATCATACATCGATAAATTAACTGTATACCTACTACAAATTGTACCTCAAACCAATACCCTAAACCCTGATTTACAATTTAAGCTAGTGTAGGTACAGCAAATTCAGAGGGAGTTGACAATTTAGCAGTAGCAGGTAGGTACATAGCATTCAGAGATGAAATTAGTCTAACATCATTAATTACAGATTTCAGAACACAATTTTAAGAGAGTAAAAGGGTTTGGATATGTGTGTTTCAATCAAGATTAACTGCAAGACAAAATTGTTTGAATTATAGGTTCCTTTATTTTTAAGAACACTTGTGTTCTAAATACATTATTAGCAGGCAGAAATAAATCAATATCGGTGAAAAAACAATATGTGATTTAATGATGGACGCACTCAAATCCAGTTATAGAACGACAAAGTTTCGGTGCAAAAACTTGGTGGGTACCTGTGTGTAACGCGAATCCGTTGAAAATGACTAGGTATTCGAATGAAAATTTCATTACCTAGCTGGTAGTAGTGTTTATGACAAACATTAACGAAAAGCATTTGGTCTCGGAGCAATCTTCTCTCTTATAGTGTGAACAAAGAAAATTTATCGAGGAGGTCGATGTATGAAGGTCTAGAGCGAAAGCTTTTAAAGTAGGTATACTCACCGTAAAAAAAATATGTTATATCATTTCTATGGCATTTGTGTACTTACAAAGATTTAGATTCCAGATAACTTAAATGAAGAGTTTTATATAAGGTAAGATATGATGAGGGATTTTGAATTGCGAACAAGTAAGCATTATAAACCATAAAATTGATAAGACTATTAAAAATTTGCGTAATGTCAATGTCAAAACGTAACAATCTATGAGGATTGTTACAGAATGATGAATGGATAATTGATTGTGTTTGCTTTCTTTGTTATGGGTTTTCATATTGGAAAAATCAGGTGAAGCTTATTTTCGAGACACTAATATTGAAGGTGCTTGAGATCGATAGGTGATATTATACATAAAAGGATAAATTCATATTGTATTATTAAAATCTAATAGATATGTATCTTGACCTATTAAACTAGTAGAGCAAAGGTTATATTACTACATATTATATAATTCAATAAATTACCTAAAGATTTTTAATAGGTGCAGTATCTATACAGTAATCTATATAAAAGAGGAAGGTGACTGACTAAGATACCCAGAGACCAACCGCACAGCCCAAACCGCTGAACCTAGAATTTTGAAATTTTGCATGTAGGTTCTTTATAGAACGTAATTGGGCACTAAGAAAGAAATTTTAGAAATACCACCCCTAAGGGGGTAAAATAGGGGATGAAAATATCTACTTCTGCGGGAGTGAAGCCGCGGGCAAAAAGCTAGTACTTACGCTATAAAATATCACAAGATGATATTCGGCGGAGAGTAGGTACTTTTGAAGATACCATACCAACTATTAGTAACATACAACCTGTATCTAATGCAGGTTGCAGGATTGAATCGCAAAACTTTGTCTTGTACAATATTTACGAGTCTAAAATAGTAATGAGTCTAATGCATTTTATATTGTTATTCTCAGTTTCTGTTGACTTATCTTTTAAATTAAAGATTGTGAACATTCTTAATTGTGAAACAAAACTTTATTTACTCTTAGATCACTTACCTTATAAACTACTGTTAATTTCCATATTGTTTCTTGATCTGTAATGTGTCGTTCAGCCTTGTTCATATTTTTGAGATAGGTATAAATTTCCAGGCGAGAGGACATTTAAAGAAAATTATTCCAATTTGCTCAAGAACTTATCAATTTTGACAGCAGTCATTTCAATTAAAAATCGTGCAGCTAGAAAACAAATAACATTTTTTTTACAAATACTACAAAGTTAATTTGAATTCGGAATTTCAACCAGAATGAAGCATTGATATATACCAGCCAGTATTAACTATCAAGAGCTTCAATTTAAGCTTGATGCTTAGATATTTTTAATTTTATCACAACCAATCCAAACAAGAAATAAAACAAATGTGAATTTAGCGGGAAATACGCAACTGACGTTCTGAATTCTAGAATGCGAATTCGAATACTTTAACACCGCGCAATAACAGTCGTTATAACACTTCTTGTAAATAATTCTCATTAAATAGGTAATTAATAATATGCAATTAGAATAATTTTTTATACCTCTGTAGGTTTATTTAGCTTTGAAATAATGATAAAATAGATTTTCATGTTATTAAACAACTGAGCCCGATATTTCAAACACTTTAAAATCGAACAGTTTTATTCCACGTATTAGTAAAGTCTTCTTGGAAAACCAATTTAATATCAAAAACTACTTAGTGCAGAAGCTAAAGTTAGTAGAAAAATTTAATACTTAACTCTCATTATAGTTTAATTACTACAACTTTATAATCTTTCATTAAAATTAATTTTGATTTTCTTTAAAAGTGATAATATTTTGATTATAACTTTGTACTACTTATTAAATATCTTTTATATTTATATCACTTGTTGACTAATTTTCATTTTTTTGCAATTAATGTGTTTATTTATTTATACCTTATCTTATACTATTCCTTATCTTCTTCACATACAGGGTCACACTTAGGTATTTTATTTTACTGCTTCGAGTTATCTAGCTTTTTGTATCAACGATATCATAGGTACCTTTTTGGATGGTTAATTAATCTGTACACAATGAAAGTTACCGTTAACCATAAGAATTAGTGAATAGATATAAAATAAGCTTCTCTGTCTCCTGTTTTAGTAAAATGACGTTATCCAAATCTAGGAGGTAGTCAGCTAATAAACCTTTTGACCCTGGGATCCTTTGTTAACAACAACTATAAATATCAACATACCTAGTCAAATTTGTCCACCTGCTCTTCGGAGCGCTTCAAAATCAACAACAGCGTTTGAACTACAATTTATCCATTATATGGGTACCTTATAATAAAAACCAATTCTTTTATGTGTAATCCAAGCGACCTTTGCGATAGTTTTGTTATATTTAATATCGATTTCTAAGAAGAAATGAGAAAATCTAATCAGCAATTAAACAAATCCCCTAAACTATCATGACAGGTGATATTATTGCAGAAAACTACTATCCATACTGTCTGTATATGAAGATATAATTAATCTGGTCATAAATACTGTTACAATTTAAAATAAACAAAATATTACTTTTGAATTTGGAATCTGTCATTTTTATAAGATTTTTCATTAATTTATTATAAATTCAATTGGAGTAGGGTGATAAAGAGAACCGAATTGCATTACATAAAGTAGGTATGGAGCCAAATACAATCATTTAAATCCTCTATACGCTTGGTGTTAGTCAAATGTTTGTGTGTGCCTGGCCATTGATATGTACAATGAAACCTCCTCTGTTTGTGCAAAGTAAAAGATTTTATCTCGGGAGATGAAGATAGCACCTAGAACCATGTCGCGAATTTCAAAAGATGGCTTAGGACTTGCGGCCTGTAAGAGATGCACTGGTCATTTCTTAACCGATAATTTAATTTTAAAAGTATGTGGTGGTAAAATCAAAACTACTACTTAAGTGGTTTGTAAAGGGAGGTCACGGGCAAATTTTATTTACGGGTGCGATTTTTTTTTTACAATTGAGCAATATTTTAACAAACAAAATAACCGTATTTATGCTGAAAGCTCTAAAGCTATTCCCAATTAGTCAACAGAGTACAATGTGGACATTATCCGACTTCAGTGATGATTTTGTGGGCTGTTAGCTATGAAGGAGTGACTGAGCCATATTTTTGTAAAAAAGTTATCAAAACATCGGCACAAGTGCCCCTTAAAAATACCATGTTCAATAACCAAGAATGGCCCTTTCAGCAAGACTCGGCGCCGGGTCATAAAACTCGATCCACCCAATCTTGGTTAGAAACGAGACTTCATCAGAGCTGAAGACTGGCCGTCATCTAGTCCTGATCTTAATTTTAAAGAGTAAGGCTTGCTCTAAACGTCATGACAATTTGGAGTCCCTAAAACAATCCATACGATTGGCAGTAAAGAATTTGCTCAAAGAAAGAATGCGTGCTGTTATTGTCTGGCCTCAACGTTTAAAGGACTGCATTGCAGCCAATGGAGACCATTCTGAATAAGCTTTATATATTTTTAATGATTTTATATTAATGTATTAAACTAACACACTGTAATAGTAATAAATGTTACGTACAATAACTGGCATTTTAGTCCAATACAGAATATTTATTGTAACAAGGAAAGAAATACTGTGCAAATATTTAAATGAATACGTAAAATAACGCATTATCACATTTTGTTTGTTAAATATTACATTTTGTATAGACAATGAGACTCAATCTCGCTTCCGAACAAGTTTCTGAAATAAGAATAATAATTAATACCAAGAAATCTTTAATTAACAATGAATGCTTAATTAAAACTTAAACTATGCAAATTTTTTGCCATTATATAAAGGCTTATTAGCAAACATTATTTAATTAAGTGTTCTTGAGAGTTATTACCGTATTTTTTTAAATAATAAACAAGCAAAAACTATTCCTAGAGGCCCCGCTTGCCACAGTATAGGCTCATTACATCTTTAAACGGCGACAACCATTTTAATACTTGGTATACCTAAATCTTTCATTTGAATTATTAACAAAAATCTATTAAATTCAAAACTCATAAAAAAATCATAATCGGCTTCTTATATTAAAGGTGTCCACTATAGTGTGTGATCTTTTTGTTGCTTGAGTGATCTCGTACAATGTTTTAAGGGGTTTGGGTCAAAATAGGATGAAAACCTTAAATGAAAACTTAAGGTTCAAACTCCGATGCTCTACACTTGAATCCAGGATTAGGATTGAAAGTACTTGGTCCCATTATAAATTTTTCTGTAGGCCCTATTAGCTATATGAGTTTGGACTTGAAAATATTAAGTTAATTAATTTTTGCTTTTGTTTTGAAGTAAATTATATCAATAGCTTGAAAAATGCAGAATTTGATTATAAGCTTATTAGCCAGGTGTAAAACTTTACATCCATATAAGGCATTGGTCTCTTATTTCTATTATAAGTAAGAAATATAAGTACTCACGTATGTTTTTGGACTAAATACTTAACTAAGTTGATTAAACAATGACGTACATTTTATACTTATATACAAAGTACACTTATTGTAAATTAAATTTCATATAATTGATTATCCGAAACTATCACATAAAGATAATCTAACAACTTGAAATAACAAAGCTGATATAATATTCGAAAGTACTTAATATTAAATAGTTAGTGTGGCGTGGCAGTAAGCCAGCGTATTAAGGGCATGCATATGATTATAATTTATTAGTCTGAAGCTGCCACCGTGTAATCCCTGCCTCATTATGATAACACATTAATTTAATATCATTAGACTTAAAATTAATTAATGTTCCTTAAGACAAATGCTTATTATCAAGATAAAACTTATACTAACAACATACATTATTTGCATAACATATTAGCATATTACAATTAGAATTATTTTAACATTTTCGTTACTACCCTAAATAAGCATCCACATTTACATCTTACTATCTTAATAAATTTAATATATAACGAAGTGTTAAAAACCTCAATATAAATTAATAAACTAAACAAGAGATTTAAAACTAAGTAATGTTTGAGTTTAGATCGCATTATCCCATCGACGATTTAATAGTCGAACGGCTAAGCCCGTAGCGTTAAATAAATTAAATAATAAAATGTATAATGGGTTGCGATAAATACAACCCGTTCCTAACACTCAGCTTCGAGATAAGTAAGCCCTTATAAAACGGACCAAATTAATCCTGGCTCAAAGGACTCTGTGTCACACGGGGAAAAAAGAAAAAACTGACGTCATAATCAGCTTTTGTCAAATGTCAAGCAATGTTCGCTTTTTAATTTTTTAAATAGCTCAACCAAAAGTTTCATACGAGTGCAGTACAGTCAAAGGCACCGATTTATAATCATAAAATAGTATTTGACTCGTTTATATTGTTTAATTTTTGCACTGAGGCTACGCAAGGACTACAATAATTATTATCATCCATTATCTTACAAATATATTTCCCAATTACTGTATTTAACATCCGTTGCAGGCAATTAAACGTTTCATGCAACTGTAAATACAAAACCTCTGCCATCGTAATTTGAAAAACCCACTTACCGAGAATGTGAAAAAAACACAACGTTTACTGCAATTAGTGGCCATACAAGCCTAGACGTTTTAAGTAAGTAATTAATCTATGAGTAATTATGGAGTATTCAGTCGCACGAACAAAATTCAATTTTCAAGGTCTACAGAGAGTAATAATAAATTTAATTTGTTAGACGCCATATTTAAAGTATATTACATACAAAGCGTATGCTTGGCGATGATTTAAATTAACATTTAATCTGAAGTGAGACAGCGTATCGATAAGTTTTCGTTGCAAAATACATTTATAGTCAGTCGTCTCATAAACTGAACACCATTAGTGTCTTGCAAGGTTTAACATCGTTGTTCACTGTGTAATACTTTTTCATGCAAAATGATTGCCAATAGCTTTTCATTACAAATGGCCGTTATGACTTCAATGGTTCTCGTCAGTCATAATGTTGAAGTTATAATAGATAGATAAATGGTATTCGAGTTTTGTAATTATCTGTACCTGTAGCGTAAAACTGATGCCACTGGATCCACTCGTCACTTAAACGTGCGTCAAGCCTAAAATCGAGAGTTCATCGTCATATCAATAAGCTGCTTAGCATGCCTTCCTCCTGAATTGCTGACAAGCAAAAATAGCCCTTATATTTATAAGTATAGAGCGTAAGTTTACAATTGTTAATAAAGTGTGTCGTGACTTTTGGCATCGCGATAAGGGCTACAAGAAGGTGACGATTCTTTCATCACTGTGATAACATCAAACTTTTTATTGTGACAATAAATAGATTATCATTGATATAAATAGGGCCAGTTTGAGTTCTCTCATAATACGGCTTCTATTCGCAGCTTTGTGTCACATTTGACAGGCAATGCGAGCTGTGAAATTGGGTTCGATTTAAAATATAAAAGACTGTCTCAAGACTTTGTGATTACTTTTTTTCTCGAAGGATTATTTAAAGTTTGTTTAGTTGTAGTAATGGTTCAACTGTCAACCATACGGTTAGACAACTTTAAGAAATATTGAATAATTTTATTATGAGCATATTTATAATGTTTAACGCTTTTATTTTTGATGATCACTTAAAAAAATAATAATTAGAAAGCTTTTTAAGAGGTTGTTAGAAATAATCCAAACTAACAAAATAACCCAAGCATAAGCCAAATATCATGTAATAAGTTTTCACAAACACATAAAAATGTACAGTATTGCAAATGTGACAAAATCTGATGTATCATCTTCAGGCATACATCCGAATTGGTGTCGTATGCTGTAATCGCTCTCCTTTCTCAGTGCTGTACCAATTAATTTATGCTTATGTTTCACCGAATGTCATGGAAACTTTATTTCACTATTTTAATGTTCTGTTACCATTTTTAATAAATGGATGAGATCTAACGATACTACATCATTAATTGTTGATTATTTCTTTAGACTTCGGACTTCATTTAATCGAAGAACAAGTCAGCCACTGAAATTTTTCTGGTTTCAAAAACATTATCCGTGGGAGAGCCACGCTTCGGCTTGAATGGGCCGGCTCGACCGGAGTGATACCACGGCCTCACAGAAAACCGGTGTGAAACAGCGCTTACGCTGTGTTTCATCGAGTGAGTGAGGATACCGGAGGCCCATACCCCAATCCAATGCCCCATATCCCCCTCACCATCCCCCTTCCCCCCAGGCTGCCATAGTGTGGGTCACCATGCTGCATTGTTCTTTTTCGCATTGAGGATGGTGGCCACCACTCTTGGATACTGCTCATGCTTTCCATCAGGCAGGGCAGAGTCATTTTGGCAGCTTAAATATATTTAAAAAAAAAAACTTAAAGTTAAAGTGGTTTTACGCCACTAATTTTATTACTTCTTTAGACTTCGGACTTTATTTATTCGAAGAACAAGTTAGACACTAAAATTTTTCTTGTTTCAACAACTTAAACTTAAAGTTAATTACAAAGTTGACTGTTATCATATTTGGCTGTTAAGATTATTTGGGGCTCTATTACTAGCCATTTTACAAAATTTTGACAGCAAAAGTGATGGCAGTAGGTATATATCTATAATTCATAGCATCTACTTTAAAAAATATTTTATGAAATATTCGCCTACCGTATCAATTTAACAAAACCTTTTCTACCATGGGAGAGCCACGCTTCGGCATGAATGGGCCGGCTCGACCGGAGTGATACCACGGCCTCACAGAAAACCGGTGTGAAACAGCGCTTGCGCTGTGTTTCATCGAGTGAGTGAGGATACCGGAGGCCCATACACCAATCCAACGCCCCCTATCCCCCTCACCATCCCCTTTCCCCCCAGGCCGCCATAGTGTGGGTCACCATACTGCATTGTTCTTTTTCGCATTGAGGATGGTAACCACCACTCTTGGATTCTGCTCATGCTTTCCATCAGGCAGGGCAGAGTCATTTTGGCAGCTTAAATATAAAAAAAAAAAAAAAAACCGTAAGCCAAAATCTTTTCTAAAGTGAGGCATATGTCTAAGGCCTCACTTATATGCGCATTGTAAATTATATGAAAAGTATAGTATTGAAGAGATAGATCAAAAAGTAGAAAACATTTATGATTCAACAGAAGAAAATTATATAAATTACAAAGCTCACCTGAAGACAGTTCTTAATAAGAATTCTGTAGAAGTCCCAGCAGCACAAGAAAATGAAACGAATTCTTTTATTAAAAAAACTACTGCGTTTGTTAAATTACCTAAAATATCAATTCCTACATTTTCGGGAGGCAGTCCAAGCTTGGACCGTTGTACTCAAAAATTGTCCGGTTCGATGGACCAATCGTAATAGGTTTTGGTTTGGCCGTGAACTATAAATGTTGCTGATGATCTAGCTAGCGTATGTTTACAATATTACATAACCTTGTAGTAGGCATTAGAATTTTCTTATTGGTTAAGTTAAATATATTTATATAGATTAGAAATAAACAAAAATAAATATTTTCGGACATTTATAACACACAATTCCATCTAGTCCCAAACTAAGAAAAGCTTGTACTATAGGTCCTAGACAACTGATATTAATACGTATATCCTTTTTTTTATAAATACATACAATATTCACAGATCATACAAACATTTGGTCCGACTCAGGAATCGAACACGAGACCTCTAGCGTTGCAGTCACATACGCTAACACTGCGCCAAATGAGCGCGTTACTTGTGTGAACACACCGTGTAATAGGCTCTCAGCGTCCATTTGAACGGTAACTAGAAAAGCTATCGGAAAATGCATAATTTTTCATCCGATTTCACATCGACAGACCCGAATTTGTGGCGAAACGATATCGCTTTGATACATCGTTATTTTTTATTCGATACATTTAATAGTGATGTTTATATTATTACCATTTTTAAATGTTAAAAAGGAGTTGAAAAGGCAAATCATAAACCGCTTTGCTTGTTTATTTTGAAATAAATACAGGGACTTTTAATAGAAAAGAGTTCAGAGTCAGTTGAATGCTTAAACCTAATGATTTCTTCCTACTCGAAAGTAAGGTAAACGCGAGTTTCTTCAAATATGTTCCATAAATTTTAATTCAATTTTGAGTTTTAGACAAATATTTGTATTAGGACGGCAAAAAACTTAGTAATATAATATATATATATATATATAACTAAAATGCTAATTGTAGTGGTGTTCAATATTTTGGATGTAGTATCTATAGAAAATGTTTATAGTTATATCAAAGATGTTAGAGTGGTTCCGAGTAGATATTATTAATCTAGGGTTAAACGTTTTATGTATACTTAAATAGATGAAATGAAATAATATTGGTGTAACATAAATATCGCAGACTTAAAGAACGATACGATTTATGTAGTTTTTTCTTGTGATACGTACATTGTTCAGAAACTTATGGGTCATATAACCAGAGATCAGGAAATTATTATCTCTACACATAAAATGAGGAGTTCTGATCCCACATCAGATACTATAAAACTCTACAAAACGATCTGTAATGTTCAGCATGAGCTGCAGGCGAATGTGCCATCATTGCGGCTTGTTATGCCACAATCGTGACATAACACACCAGGCGCATGTGCGGTGCATTGTGAGCCGTGCTTGCAGAGCTCGGCGATCACATGCCCGCGCCCGCGCATTCTCATTTTGTCAATTCATAAAAAACAACTGACATATAGGTTGGAAAACAGCGATAAGAAAATTTTAGTTAAGCTCTAAATCTTCTGTATTCTTCACTCAAGGTCTACTCAATACTATCTTTCTATTTTGATGTTTTTTTTTGTATTCAGCAATAAATGTATGTAGATATATAGGTAAGCACACTAAATACTGTAGGTTAATTCTGATTGTATTTCAATAATGTACATAAATTTTACATATTTTTATTTATTTATTTATCTTTATTGTACATACTTAACAGATAGAAAAAAAAGAATTGCATAATGTCCCTATTAGTGTTTCACATAAAATACCTTGTTACGTAACCACAAAACTTGACATTGCCGATGAAATGCAAATAATTTTTTCTCATTTGATTTACTTTTAATTAGTAAAATATCTCAGTGTCTAAATATTTCATATTTACAAACGTTAGTCATAATATGACTATAGAAATGTACCATTTTAACATAGTTCAAACTATAATATTCGAATATTTTTAGTCTAATATGCAATTTACACAATTGGATATGCCATAATATTTATTATGTCGACAATGTCGCCACCGCCCATTACCTGCGCCCGCGCAGTTTTTCTTGCACCGCCGCTCTGGAAACCAAGCGCTACAGTAATTAGGCAAATTGTATAAACGGCATATAGACTATTATTTTGTAGCTTACTGCCGGCTTAGATCATAATTGCTATTAGATTAGATATCTTCCACGATGAATGCACTACCGTTCTTATTTATGTAACATCTAAAACTCAAAATAAATACAATTTAGCAATGAGTCTCTTTTGTAATGTGATTAATTATATATTTCCTTTGTGTTATAAGCCATTTCCTTGAAGCAGTTATTATCTCAGTACTTATAATAAAAACGACATTTACTCATGCTGATGTAACTATAAATCATGTTTGACTCAACGTTCTTTAACAGCAAAGAATAGCGATTCCCACTAATCGAATAATTATATTAATTATATGATTGTGATGGATATAAGCTAAAGAACTAATTGCCTGTGAAACGTAACAGACTTTGGATCCTACAAACTTAATATTCTGGGATTTCAGTGTTACTAATTCATTATCTAATGATTGATATTCTATTCCTAGTAATTTTTAGTGTTTGTACATCTGATAACGGGTCATGACGACATAAAAAAACATTTTATTTATTTCAATAACACCGCACTTTTTTCATAAAATATCTTCACTGTTTATAAATTGCTTTGTAATTTCATTAAATTTAAAAGTGTACTAAAATAGAACTAATCTATAACAAATGCTATTGCTATTTGTTTACGTAAATGTTCATACCGGAACTGCATTTTATAAATCCGGACTACATTTATTTTAGTATTCAATAGTTGTTTTGTTTTTGCATTGTTATTTGTTGTCTTGTTATGATGCTTTGCAATATTTTGTTTTATATTTTGCTGTAGATTTTAAATTAAGAACTAATTAAAACATATGCTGTAATTATAATGATATACATTAATTATTAAAACAAAAAAAGTACAAAATAGTTTTGAAGATCCTTTAAAAAGGAGATGATTTTATGGTTTTGTATTTTATGCTTCATTACATTTTAAAGTCTCCAAAAACAATTGATTTATAGTGTAAAAGATATAAAAGTGAACCGTGGTATTTTAGATATAGTTTATAAACTCTTTACTCGAAATAATTTCTATTTTGCACTTTCAATCGTAAGGCCTTACTTATTAGTAATTAATTAATCGTGTTCATTAATTAAGCCGAACATTGCAGCAAGCTCTCTTTGTGTCGTTTAATGACAAATACAACGGCCTTCACTATCAGATTTGTTAATCAAGCTGTCGATATAATTATCGAATAATTAAAACTCGTTTAAAAGCAATCGCGCGTAATAAACTAACTTAATATTCAACAAGTACTTGGACATATTCATTTATGTGCCTTCAAGCTACATTATACGATTGTCCTCTACTGTAAACTAGAGACAGTCCAACGAGGTCGTTTAACACATAATTTCAATTATAAACACATTAGTGGACTGCTCCTACGCATATTGTTTCATATTTACATGTATCAGAGGTCGACTCAATGATTATTTTGTCGACAACAAAAAACACAATTATAGCCAGTTATTGGACAGGTTGGTTTTAGCTGTTTTAAAGGTGTTATTAAATAAAGTAGACTTAATAATATATGGTACTTTTAAGGCATTCAAACTGAATAACTCTGAGTTGATATAATAACTTGTTCTGTTTTGTACCTGACTTTTATATCTTGGTTCATCTTTATAATGTAATAATTAATAAAGGATAACAAGACTAAGCTCCTGGTATTAATTATTCTCGAGTAAACACTTGAAAAAAGGTGTACGTATTTATAAATACTGGAAAAGATTAGTTTAACAGTACCTTTTCTGTTAAAGTAAATTTAATAGAGAGGCGCTCACAGCTCAGTTGCACTCGGTGATTGGAAACAATCATCAGGATAAGCAACCACGGCGCGGTCAGTACCGGGATGTGTGACCGCTGGTGGCATGTTACCATGAGCGTCTCCGTGACTTGGAGGTCACGTTGAGCAGTCGGTTCCGGTTGTTATCATAGGATAACAGTCAAGAAGCTTAGTTGGAGGCCTTTGGGCGGCTTAAAAAATTCCAACGGTAAGATTACGTAGCCACAATGTTGTCTTGCCATTCCGCAACCCGCACTTGGCCAGCGTCGGGACATGATGGCCTTAACCCTCTCCTGAGAGAAGACTCAAGCCCAGTAGTGGGACATTATTGGTTGGTGATGATGAATTTTAATAGCATTCATTCTTCTGTTGGCGAACTACACAAGTACTTTATACACCGTCCTAGCAAAATAAAACATTGTTTGATGTTGAACTTTTTACTAATGTGAGACATAAAGCATCCATTTCATAATACATATTAAAATACATGTATAATCATCAATAAAGTGAAAGCTCAAAATAAACAAACAATCGAGCTTTTTTTTTCAATTAGGTATACCTAAAATAATTTTCAATAGCAACAAGCGAGTCTATTTCGACAGTACGTCTCGACGTGGATTGACTGTCTGCCTTGCCAAGTGAACCATTTAGCGTTTGCGGCATTTCATCATAACGATTTTTTAGAATATTAGATACTTATACCAAATTATATCGTATTAATATTACTTCGACTGCATTCGTGCCGTGTGGTTTAATCATTTACATACACTCACCCACACACACATACACATATACACACACACACCGTTCGAATTATCTTAATATTTTATATATCGCTGATGGCTCATACATATTTATACTATATGCTAAAATATATTCACTATTGCATAAAATTATTAAACTGGTTTTTCAAAATAATAATAAAACGTCTGTTTAGTAATTTACACATGATATATTTTATAAAATCAGAATGATAAAAACAATTTATTGTGAGAGAATTACCTACTAATTACAAACAACTATTATGAGATAAAATCTTCGTTTATATATTTAATATTTGTTTAAAAAAAATTTGTTTACACAAGTCGAAATATAAATTTTTTGGAGTCAAATATAAGTTAGAGATAGGTACTAAAATCTAATCCAATGAGATATTTTAAAAGGTAAATCTCAAACTCTCCATAAAAAGTTGGATTACCCTGTTATTGGTAGTACTGGTATTATGTAATTGGTAGTACTGGTACTATCAATGTATTTTGCGATTAACACAGATATCCACTGTTTATGATTTTTCATGTCAAATTAAATTTCAATTAATAATGACATTTAGAACTTTTTAAGAATATTTAAATGTGAGTGAAATCTGATATGTGTATTTTTTTTCCTTCTTTCAAAAAATATACAAACAACCTTATTCTTTACCTACAACTATTTATTTTACTTAAATACAGACAATGGTGATTATTCTATTATTGTCATCACTAAACTAAAATTCACTAAAACTTTTTGTAGGACTATATCCTTTAATCTCATCTGCCTACAGTCCATTTTTGGATATTTCACATCTCAGCTTTCACTATATTTAGTTCAGTACCAACCAAGAGTTGATCAGAAGTACACGCTAGCTTTAGAAGTACACACTTGCTTGTAAGTAAAAACAGTAAACTAAAGTCTAAATGTAAAATTATCAAAAATAATTACGTAAGTAATTTAGTCAGCATGTATTAGTTTAGTACCTGTCAAGTTTTACGTCACTTTTTAAAGGTTCAACACAAGAATAGCAAAACAAAAATTATGGCTTAGGTTGAGTTGAACTAATTTCATTAATTTTGAGCACGCTAAAGCAAATTTTACTTTTTCAATCAATAAACAAGCGTGCGTTTCTGATTGACGTTTATTTGATACTTAACTAAACATAATGTCAGCCGAGACGTGAAATATCGAAAAATGAATTGAAAGCAGATGAGGTTAAAGTATATAATCCAACAATTTTTTTAGTGAATTTTAATTTAGTCTACAGTCTACAGTTTAGACTACAACAAAATTGCCACCAATACTTACTCGTAATGGTTTTGCACAACTAATTATCTCAACTCAAATTTTTATTTCTGACTGTCCCTGTCTGGCTTTAGTACCAGATATCAAGCGGTGGCTTGATAAGAGAGGTAGTTGCAGCTTTGAATTGTGAACGTACATTATTGTCCGCTAATGATAATAATTTTCACAGTCGAGTAAGTTCGGTCGGCAGTTGGACCTTATTATAATAAATTAACGGCGGTGTACCCTAATGGGCTTCCCGTACATAATTATACTCAATATTACAAACTGCTAAAGGGTCGCTGGTAAAAAATCGCTTTATACCTACCTCCATCGGTCAATTTATGTCCAAGGTTGTAGTTTTATTACGGAAAACGTTTATATGTAAACATTTAGCCGTTGTGATTGAAACAAAGTAGCTTCTGATTTGCAACTTCGGTACTTCGTTAAGTGTTTCGCTCTGAATATTTTAATGCTTACGTCATTCGTCATGTTTACTTAAGTTACTAAATTTTTTAACAAATCATGGAGATCGTTTTAGATTTTTCGGGAATTATAGTGTAAATCATGGTATATTAAATACTTTTTTAAGAGATTTTTTATACAAATATTCTCACAAGGTTTAAAAACAAGCACTACAATCATTTTAATCTACATATATTTTCCAAATATACCACTGAAATGTATATTTTCTTTTTTGTAGATGGTTAACCCTTTTAAAATCTTGCGGAAAATCGAATACTTCCGGCAAAAGGATAAGTTTGCAATATTTTTAATTGGGAAATCCCCAGATAAATAACAGTGCGAATTGCGTTTGTGTTTTTTCTTATCGCTGCGAATGTTATTGTGTATTCAGTTAAAAGCCATATAATTTTCACTTCTTTACCATAACCACTTTTATGCTGGTAGTTGATAGTGCATCTGACGTGTTAAAAAATATAAGTTTTTTAATAAAAAAAAGTAAGAATTAAAATTAGGCCTACCACGGATGTAATAAAGTCTAAGTAAAAATATGATACTATGAAGATTTGTAGCTTAAAAAAATAAATGAATGTGAAAACAAAGGCTATTAGTGTTAACAGAAACTAAATACTTCCTTAGTTATTTTTTTACTTTAGTTTAGTTCCTACTAAGTTAGTTAAATATTGATGACAATTCCGTTTTTAGTAGAGAATTTTGTCCTACAACTCGAAATTATTTTGAAAACTTCATAGAAAACCTTGCATTACATCAGTACTCCCAATGTACTATAAAAGTCATCCATAAAGATTAATACAAATATCCACTGGAATTCGCATTACCATTTTTTTTACTATCATTAACATTTTTCCACACGTAGGTAATATCCATAACTGTCGGGAAAGGTGTAGAACAAAATTTTAGGTTGAGTCACAATCTATACAGTATGCGATAAGAAGATTTGTTAAAGTTTATATAAGAAAATATGCTATCATTTTTCTTACAAATTTTCTAAAGCAAGAAATATAGTAAATTTATGGGAAAAGAAGAAAGAGTTTTTACTTATACTATGTTTTTATAGTCTTAGGGAAAGTAGATAATAAAAATGGTTCGACAACAATACATAGCATTGACGGTGCACGTCGTAAAGTCTTTAATCTGTACTTGTAGCCACAAAGCGTGTACAAGTTGAAGGTAAGTGATGTGGGAGGAAACGGTGACCGCAAGAAGCCCTACCGAGAGGGAAGGCTTCTCGGTTAAACTCGAGGACAGCACCTATTCTAGTTTAATAAGAAACACGTTTAGTGTATGAGGTCGTTGACTGAGATTATGCTTACAGGCAAATGGTGTTCGATCAATAATTTGTGGAAACATAAGACAGCTTTCTTTTCTGTTTTCTTTAAGATAAATCTGCGCACCTGCTACTTTACAAACGTTTATGAAACAAACACGAAGAACATTCAGACGCAGCACAATGCTTAGTGGATGATGCAAATTATTATTCCATGTGGGGTTTGAATCCATAAGACTCAACATAGTAAAACGCGGCGAGATGACCGCTTAAACTACTACAATATCCGTGCAATCGAGCTTATGCTAAGCATAGGGAAAATTAAGTTTTCCACTCTAGTCTATTAATACTTACTTACGCAGTGCTTACCTAATACCTATATTTTGTTGTTTAGGTCGAATTTGAGTGACGTATAGTATGACTCGATCGTGATAGACGTCATCAAAGACATCGCGAGAGAACCACGCTTCGGCACTAATTGGCTGACTTGATCAGAGTAAAACCATGGTCTCACAGAAACCAGCGTTAAGGAATTCTTTCGTAGCTTTTCGAAAAGTGATTGAGGATCATCTCTGTTCCCCTTGGCCTGGGACGTGGAGTCTTTAAAGTGGAGCAACGGACTTAAAACTCTTGTGTCACTTACTATCACCAGTCCGATCGTTTGTCCTGGGCCTTAAAAATGGCGTACTCATAAACAGCAACTGAACTTGTTATGTTATCATCATCAGTCTTTAACATTCCACTACTTAACATGAGCTTCAGCATAGCAATGAGGTTTTCTTCACGCTGGCCAGAGGCGTCGGGATGGGATTTTTTTAAGTTTTATTTCTTCCATTTACTTCTTTTTCTGCCTCTGACCACCTTCAAGGCATGAATAGGAGTGATGCGAGTCCGTATGTAACAATTTCAAAAAAATAAAATCGTTGCTGTGTATACCGTTTCTTCATCATACATACGTTAGTTAAATGTTTAATTTGAAAATCGGTATGGATAACGGAGACACGTACTTCAACCCCTCCCCCCATCTCCCTCTCCATCCCCCGAGGGCCGCCAACACACTTGTGACCCCTCTGGTTTTGCTTTGGTGTTCATGGCCGGCGGTAATCGCTTACCATTGGGCTATACGTATGCTCGTTTGCCCACTATACCATTAAAAAATCGTAGTTTTCGTAACGTTAATTCATTATATATGTATAAATATATTCTAATAATTAGAAAGTTCTTCAACTATAAATTAACTATTTAAGCGAGATAACAATTTAAAGGACATTGTCATAAGGTCACCGGTTTAATGCTTGTTAAATACTGAAGTGGTGTTGTTAACTTTGTATACTATGAGAATAATCATAAGATTATAGAATTTCCGAGAACAAGTAAAACCGTCATTCAGTAGGTAGATTTATTAATGATATCGTAAAATAGGTGTCAACATTTATAACAAGCTGACCTGTGCAACTTAGTACATATTTTCCCCGTTTTTGCGAAAAAAATTCGATAGCTTTCTATGAAAAATGGGCTATCTAGGGTATAATAACTTTTTCATTAGGACACGTAGTTCCTAAGACCAGCGCTATCAAACAATCTCGTCAGTTTCATGTTATTAAGTATAAAAGTACCTAGGTATAGATAGATTAAGAACTTCTTTTTTTGAGTACCTAGTGCTTTTATCAATTATGAATAAATGAAGTCCGATTCCAAACTAGACAGAGCTGTGGTCAACCAAACTGCTATGCTAGTATATCTTATATACATACATACATTTATATATAGATGTATTACAAGAGTGTAATACATGTGTCAGAGGACATAGACCAAATAATCATACTCATTACACAATATTTGCACGAGCAGCGTAGCCACATCGTTTAACCGTATGATTAAAAAGAAAAAAGAGAGGTGTAATAATATCAATTGTGTGGAAACATTTAAATATTTATCCTGCGCGGGAATCGAACCCACGGCTTCTGGCTTGCAGTCAAGACCGCAACCTAGCACAGGATTCAACTTCTAAAGTAAATGACATTTAAAAATTATACTACCTACTTCGTATCTAATATAAAAAATCCCAAAGCAGAAATGAGGACTGCTGACGGAAGTGAAAACTCCAAACTATAAACAAACAGTTGTCTAAGCTCATCTGAAATGAACTTCTTAGCTCTTTAAATAAAATGCGAAATAAAAAGAAGCAAAAAAAAATATAGCTTATGGAACGCGTTCGGTAGCGATGACTCGAGTTTCATGATTTAGTTCACCCAAAAAGTGCTCAACGTGCTTAAAAAGGTTTTCACTTAAAAAAATACTGTGGAAGTTTGTTAACATTTATATGTTTTCTCCACAGGTGTAAAGGATGATTCAGATGACGTTTCAAGTAAAAGTTGCGGAGGAGATTCATCAGGGTTGGCCAAGAAGCAGCGGAAAGCGCGAACAGCGTTCACGGATCACCAGCTCCAAACATTAGAAAAGTCTTTCGAGAGGCAGAAGTACCTTAGCGTTCAAGATCGAATGGAGCTAGCCGCCAAACTAGGACTAACGGATACTCAGGTCAAAACCTGGTATCAGAATAGAAGGTAAGATTTTCTACGCCATTCTTTTACTACTTTCATAGGAGATTATTATTTAGGTATACATGTATCTATTATGCTGCTATATTGTATAGGTAGATATTCAATACTTAAACTATAAACTACTAAATATCAATGGAAAATTAGGTTTTTAAAAATAAAGAACTGAAATGAAAATCAATCTTATATATATTCTTAAGTTCAATCTCTACGTGTAATAAAAGTATTTATTCTATTAACTGTGCCCTAACTGATGTAGACAATTATAGTGGAATAGATAAAAACCAGTAGAATAAAGACGGAGTGAAGAAAACAATTAACTATCACTTTAGTAGGCCAATCACAGGAGTTAATATCATTTTTACGCGTGGTCCAAGTAGTAAATATAAGCGGCACAGTTAATATTTGTAGTAATATATTAACGAAGTTATTTATATATTTTACTGCGAAAAAAAGTTGTTATTGGAGTACTTGTTTCTCTCACTTCAATAACTCAATTAATACTCGTATAAAATATTTTAACTTTATGCACAATTAAAAAAAAATTGTATACGCACACATAATACATACTCACGTGAGGTATACCTAAATTGTTTCACGGGTTTCAATTTTTACAAATTATTTTTTAAATAGATAATTTATTTTCAAAATATTACCTTTCTCAGTCTAAAAAATAATGTAGGACTTGTTTATTAACCGCAGGCTTAAATTCTAACTAGGCAATTAATGTTAAAAATAAGAAATGGATTTACATAGTTAGTTTTATCATCATTGTCATCTCAGCCGAAAGACGACGACTGCTGAAAATAGGCATACATAGCTCACATTATTAAGATTATATCACGCTAGCTATCCTATTGAACGACGCACTGCCGTACTTTTTTGCGTGTTGGTACTTATACCCGTCTTAGTTTCCTGCGGGTAGTGTATAATATCGTACTTTTAAAATATAACACTACCAATTATATTTTAATTTTCTTCCACATAAACCTTGTCCTGACAATAAAAAACACATAAAAGTAAGAATTATCCAATTTGGTGCTGTCGATCGGAAGTTATGCGCGAACATACATTTCGATGTTTCATTTTTTTTTTATTCTAATTATGTCGATAGATATGAAACTATTTAGTTATTCTACATTTTGCATTGTATCACGCTGCCTCTAGTGACAGGAGCTCGACGAGGCGGTTAGTCGTGAGAGCGTCGGCGAGACTGTACAAAGCAATGCTGAGTCAGTGGGACTGTCGACATGCTATTGCTTCTGCTATGCTCAACCGTTATTGTAACCTCACTAAACGATTTATACTACCTACTTCCCTTATAATCGTTATGTCAAACATGTTGAGTACAGTCGTTCATGTTTATTTTCAATTAGTACCTATATGTATAGGTAAAGTTAATGTTTCAATAGGTCTTAAGTCAATTATATACCTGTATAGTTTTGATTTTTTATTATTTTATATCTAACTTTTACTCACGGCAATAATAGGTTGTATGGTAAATGTATTTTTGTTGATTTACGAGTATTTTAAACATTTGTATGTGGAGTTTAATACAATAACTCAAAACTTCTGAAATTGGTTTGATTTGCAATGTTTAAATAAAAATTATTGGTGAAATTTTAAATCTAATATACTTCAGGCTTGAAGAAATCTAAAAGATAAATGTAACAAATTGAAAAAATATGTGAAAGGCTAAACTTCAAGTCCTATGTGACATTTCTAAGTCTGTCCTATTCTAAAATCTTACGAACATCTATCTATCTATCAATATTATATAAATTATTATGTCACCTATGAGACCAATAAATTAAAAATATAAATCTCAAACTTGCCAAACAAGTCTTTTTTACGAGTACAAATAATAGGTATAATGAAAAAAATGCTATTAATACTAATTTAAATCATAAAAACCATTTAAATACTCTTAAATATCTATTTAAACTATATATATAAGAAGTGTGTCGACGGTAGTGGCTATCGGCGATTTAAAAAACCAACGGGTGTAATTACCCGATCGGCGGCGTCCTTCGATCCACTGCGGCTTCTCTAAAAAAACTACGGTAGTCAATAACAAACTATACTAATATCTATTGATTGAATATTATCTTTCTAATCATCATCGAATTTCATTTAAATAAGGTCCATTTGTATAGAGGCTTTTAATACTTAATTTGAAAGAGATTTTAGTTTTTCGTGTATTTAAAGTATTTACCTTTGGTATTAAATTTAGCTATAATGAGGCTTATGTATACTTCTAATAGGTTCTATATATTCATAACAATGTAGTGTCATATTTAGGTAATAAAGACTAGAAAATTTGCGAGGCTTTAAAAAAGTTAAATACTTACTAGTTTATAATTATAAATTTCGCATATTGTAAATAATCTATAGTGTAGTTAAAGCCCGTGATGCTTAGTTGATTGACAAACTGCAGTTAGCAGTTGGTCCGGTGACAGTCCAATAATACCGGATGGCCGCTGCGCAGGCGCCGAGCTGCGATTCTCTCCGCATCTGCCCAGTCTGTCTTTTTGCCGCACTTTTTGTTGGTTTTCTATAATTTCGGTTAAACTAATGTTTGGGCTTCGATTTTTCGGTTCGTGAAAGGGTGTGAAATCGGAGTTAATTGGAGGATGTAATGGCTTTTGTGTGCGGTCACTTTTCTATAGTTTTTGTGAGCCTACCCAAATAGAATTTGGCTTGGCACCTACCTTCTAATAATAAATACCGATTTTCTGGTGCACGAACACAAAATGAGCACATGACTTATGAATTTTTATCAAACAATGATTATTTATAATTTAGAAGGACACGGAGCAAAATTATTTTAATAACTTCGAGTCGAACCGAAGCAATTAATTTTAATTACGTATTAACAAGACGCGTCGTTTGCTATTTGGTTAATTATAAATAATTACGTACTTACTCGTCCTGTTATTCTCTTAATTATTTGACTGTGAGCAGTCGAAAAGTAAATCATGATTTTTATCAGCTTTTTACTACTACTACACTACAATACTTTATTTTGCAGAATTGTTTATTATATTACATACATTAGCACATGCTTTATTTGCCCTATACCCTGAAATAAAAACCGAACATATTCGATATCCGAGAATAATCGAACGATATATTCGTTCTAAATCCTACCTATCATTCAAGTAATACCTTTTATCACTAAAATCGATTACTAATTTTTAATGTTGGTTAAACAAGAATTAATTGTTGAAGTTGAATGACATTGGAACATCAATCAACCTTCAAATTTATATTTTATTATATTAGGGACTATTGGCATAATTTTGTGATATTCTC
This sequence comes from Hyphantria cunea, assembly GCA_003709505.1. Taxonomy (NCBI): domain Eukaryota; kingdom Metazoa; phylum Arthropoda; class Insecta; order Lepidoptera; family Erebidae; genus Hyphantria; species Hyphantria cunea. The sequence goes on along the minus strand of PKRV01001827.1, from coordinate 253,080 downwards.
ACTAAAACGCTATAGTTATTGTTTCTATGTACCTTTTAGCGCTATTTTGTGTGTAGTTTTGGAGGGGATTTAATTGATATACTCTGTCTTCTTAAATTAATTAGGGAATAGTAACAGTAATACTGAATTAACGTTGCCATTCGACGTGGCTAGTACCAGATTTCTGGGAACGATACCAGTAGGCGGCCATGGGGAGTGATATTTTGATGATTGTAAGTTCATATTTAAATAATTAATTTCATTACATTACTTATTTTGAACTATATCAATAACAGTACAAATACTCTGTGCCGTTGATTATCCGCCATACAAGACACTTAAGTATTTAGTATTGTTAAGTGTCTCGTATGTGTAGGCATAAACATCATTCTTGCAATTAATAATATAAAATAACTTAATTGACGTAATACTTACTTTTTTGAGGAACTAATATTTTATGTCAGCTAAGCATAGATTAGAGTTAAGAGAATAACTTTATGCTCGATATAAAGCAGACTGTGCGCTTACGGTAGAGGTCTACGAGACACAGTTTTGTTTTACATACTAAATGTGGCAAGCATATAATTACTGTTAATTAATAAACCATGTATCTTACAGATATAACATGTACAAAACTGGTACACTACACACAAATTAAAAGCAAATTTCCTGCATTTATCTTTATGAATTACGTAAGTAATATCAGTAGGCCATATTTATTACGATATTGATAACTGAATTAAAATACGTGTTTTATTACAAGTCGATCACATGTTTAATTAGTGTTTTAGATGACAATTAAGGGAGTTAACTACGTTGAATATTAGCACTGCAAAGAGAATTAAAACTTAACAAAAACTCTGTTACAAAACGAAATCCAATTTCTAAAGAAACCTCTATATCTTGCAGAGAACTATTAAATGTTCTTTGTTGACGATAAAGTATGAATACTATTCGTGTCTTCTTAAAATCGCCTAACTAAAACTAAAGAGTTAATATATATAACGACCTGTTTTTGTGTGGTACATGAACGCAAATTATAACCAAATACTCCGCATATTAGGTAAAGTATGACGTAATCATTTATAATTTGATTACAAAAGTGGTGATACCGAGTGCCGGGTGGTTACATTCATTACGTACCTTATAGTTTTAGAATTATATTATATATAAAGTCTATTATCTGTCTTGTTAAAGTCAAAAATTAAATATCGATTGTATCAATTATACAAAAAATAAGAATTGAAAACCAAGTATAAGAATTTTAATGTATTAGCAAAATATTTAGTACGAAATAATAATTCAAACAAACGAAAATGACAGTAAGTTCTTAAACAGCTCTTGGATTTGATGTGATCGTGAGACCGTCGGCGATCGGTCTCCGTCTCAAAGGGCGTATGCAAGTCACCGGCGCGCCGGCGCCCTGCACATCGCCTCCTATTAATCGACACACCGCCGCATGTGTGTTTTCTTAATTGTTTTGAAATAGCTTCTAAATTTGACTTAGTATATAATTCATAACATTTTGTATATCTTATTTTCTTTCCGAATTAAAGTAATAAATTACGGTTCGGTGGATATGTTACATTTAAAGTCTAATTTATTATCCGGAACACTTGATAAGCATATGCAATTTTATATTGTTTTATAAAATTGAAACAATTATTAAATACCTAATTTTAAATGAGATTTTAGTTTTTACTTGTAAGAAAATAACCAATCTTAGACTGAAAGATAATAATTGTAGAAGAAATCACTTACGTTACTGATAATATTGGTAGCTGGTAGGTACCATAGTGTCGTATCTGTGTCTTTGATAAACCTAAACCTGGAGTAACTATACATCTATAATCTACCACTTTAGCAATGGTAAATTATTTAAATAAAAATGATCGACGAATACATCGTTATATTTTTGCATTCTCATGGGGAATGCACAATAATTGAGTAGTCAGAGCCGTGCGCAAAACGTCGTTTATCGACGTTTAGTCGACGAAACGTGTAATCCATTGCGATTACTTACTGACGTAATTTGTAATGACACACGTAGGTACGTAACGAACCTACTTGTATTATGACTTAACTGCGTCACTTGTTAGCGTTGTGGATTCCGTCTACTGTAAAATTACTTAATACAGTGTTCAACAATCGCAATCGACAACCAGCCAATGTTAGCTAAAGTTCCTAAAAAATACTGAGCTTTCAGAGACTTCAGAGTTTTCAATTGTTAATATATTCTACAATAGTAGGTACTCGCAGTTTAATTTTGTCATCAATTCAGTTGATAAAAACAGATAGTAAATTTTGTTTTAGTTACAGACGGATGGGCCGAAATACTTGTAAAGACAAAAATTGCTAGTTTCGGAATTAAAATAAGTCTACAATTTTGTAGGAAAAGTAAAATTATTAATTTTAAATCTAGGTTAAATACCATCAAGACAAAACTTCATGAGCAAATTGGTGTTTAGTGTCGATTTTCGATTACATATTACTTAGGTATTTTTTTTAACTTTGACTTAATTTTTAAAATCACTTTGTTTACAACAACAGTCATAAACCTGCCTATTTATGCCATAGAAAAAACAATTGTTTTTTGATATTTTATTTGAAATCAATTGTATAAAGTCTACGCCGGGATGAAAACGAAAACCTTCGCGTAAGTGTGGGTTTCAAAAGTGACTTGCGAATCGTAAACTTGTATCATTTGTATAAACGGTGAATCACTTTAAGATGCCGCAGAGGACTTGGATCACACTACACGATATTTCCTGCGCTGTTTAACGATTTCTGAATTGTTAACATATTATAATAATTTGCACTGTTTACATTGATGCTTTCTACAGTACTGTGACTGTACTGTTGTGGGTTCAAACCCCACACGGGATAAAACATTGTGTGATCCAGAAACTGTTGTTCTGTGGCTAGATTTTTATTGTGTCCATTTCATAAGTATTTTTGAAGTTATACGCTACACAAGAACATTACAAGTGCGGTAGAGGTCTTGAAAAAAATATATAAATTTATGTACGACTATATCATCGAAAAGGTAGGCAGAGGCGTACCGATTAAATACGCATTTGATTCTAATGCTCTCTTGTCGGCAAAGTCTAAAAGTGGTCAATGTGGTATGGAAAGAAAATGTACCTATCTACCTTATTCAAATTCAAATTCAGAATCATTCATTCAATTCAGACACCAATTGACATTTATGAACGTTAAATTGAAGCTACAGATAAAAATCATAGATCGACACAAACAGACGCCAGATGTACTCTATTATCAAGGTGAATTAGGTGAAAACACCAAAATTCACTGCCTGCCTGTATTCATCCATAACTGCCAGGTAGGTATACAATTTCTTCTGATCAGGTCAGGTCAGGTCAAAAAGCTGTGCTTGAATGTCACAATTCGAACTGCGTTATATGTGGCTTCTGCTGGGATATTTTAAGCCATCTGATTTAAAATTAAAAGTTGGGAAATTAAAACTATACAACTAGACTAACCGAAAAATCTCGTGTCTCGCGGACCATATGTATGTACCATTTTTAACGATATATTGGGAAGCACGACTAATATTTAAATTTTATTATTACTAATGACGTTGATATACCAGCATCTTTTCATCCTATCCTTTCCTTATGACATATAAAATGAATTAGAGGCACTCTATGTACTGGACGACATAAGTTCTACATCCGTAAGAACAAATTTCAATAGGTATGTATATTTTATTGTGCATATAGAGCTAAGATGGGCAAAATATAGGTAAGAAAATTTTAGGTATCAAAGTTGACGAAAATAAGAGTGTCACACAATCATTTCTTTTAACCATAGATAAAATTAATGAACTGGATGAGCTAAAGGACGCGTGTTTAATTTTTAACCAAGATAGAAGAACAAATAGATAATTGTGTGTGAGTCTAGGCGTAGACTATAATATGTATATATAAATATATATATATATATATATTTATATATATAATTAAATATGTACCCGTCAAAGTGACTTTCTATCTATATACACTAGTATGATCACTTCTCTTGGATTCACNGACTTTCTATCTATATACACTAGTATGATCACTTCTCTTGGATTCACTAGAATCCAAGAGAAGTGATCACCATACTCATTGCGAATGCAGATAATGTAATAATGCAGCATGATGACCCACGCTATGTCGGCTGATTGAGATGCTGATGCTTCTGCATCATTGGGTCTTCGGTCTCACTCTCACCAACGTTACATGAGAGCACGAATACCGTTATTTTAGGTTGGTCTTCTGTGAGATTGTAGTACCGCAACGTTTAAGCCAGCTCATTCATGCTGATATCAGCATAAATGAGCTGGCTGATATCAGCGTAAGCTCAACTACCTTGAAACAGAAATATTTTAGCATGTTTGCCAGCAGTTTGGTTACCGTTGCGGGCTCTACGTAGTTTGGCATCAGCCAATCCTGCAGGATATTTATCTGCTTTCTATCAGGCAGGGCAGAGACATTGGCAGCTAATACATAAAAAAAAGAATGTGTTCCTAATATGAATTAATTATTTAGCTGTGCCACGTAGATTTGCAATCGCCCGAATCATTTGAGAGTCTATAAGAATTTTTTACGATAATATTATTTACTTCACAGTTTATTAGTAGTACAAAATAATAATGGTTTCTGAAGAAAACATTATATAGGACTGGCTCCTATATATAGCGATAAGGAGGAAGGAACAGAGAGTATTTCGAGCGAACGTTTGACGAAATCGAGGAACAAGAGGACTACAACAAAGCTGATGATTTAACGTAGAAGAAATGTCTGTGTCACATTTCGCTCCATATCTGGGACGATGAACTTTGAAAACCTAGTCCATCAAGAATAGCAAAACGAAGGAGAATGCTCTAAATTTTGTAATAGTGCATTACATGTGGAATAGCCCTACTGAGGATATCACAAAAAAACACGCGACACTCACTCTACCTCATGATGGTGCCGATATAAGTCATTTGACCAAAACGCGTGTCAGAGTGGACTTTGTGGTTCTTGTACGCTGAAGCTATTGAAAAAATTGTTTTTGAGCGCCAGTATTCCAATACGGTGGCGCGAGCGGCAAAGATTCGAGGTGGCAAAGTTTGGAATAATGCACGTCGAAATTAATAATATCACTAATTTTCAAAACCCCCGGCAAAATCAACAGGTAACTTTTTGAAGAACGAGCACAAATAAATGTCTACAGCCAACAAGCTATAGCCGTATAAGCGTTATTAACGCAAGAGACTCAAACAGTATGCTGTCAAAGTATGTACTGCGCCGTTATTATAAATACAGTTAGTCACGAAACCAAGTTACGCAACATTCCGTATATATGTAAAACAGACAGGGGCAGTATAGATTACCGTTTTTACAAATCTCAAATACTGTCCTTGAGTGCACACACACACACACACACACACACA
>PKRV01001827.1:161957-247038 GCA_003709505.1 Hyphantria cunea | reverse complement strand
ACACACACACACACACACACACACACACACACACACACACACACACACACACACACATAGTGCAACCTCTTCGCCGTATCCTATAGAGGCTTAGTATAAAGTTCGGTGGACCTATTAATTCCGAAATGTGATATGCTTTATAAATTTGGTATACGTAGACGAATTCCAACTTTTAAAGTTTACTAAGCAGTCAAATGTTCAAACAAATAAACTACATATCTAAGTAAATAACTAAGAAACAAGACTTATAAGACTATTAGGTAACACTGGTTAGTAGCAGATTTTTTAAATACGAGCTCAATCCTCGAATATTAAGTATATTACTTAAATATGCTGTATAGATTACTAATGGCATCACATATTGATCACACATGATAGAATAGTTAACGACAACCTTAGCTGTAATTTATGACCTTACTCTTAAATAAATTCTTGCCGGCGCGTGCCTTGTTTATGAACGAAATATTTTAAACATTGATTTACTCTATCTCAAATGGTCGTGTAGTATCAAAATTCCATACGTGTGTGCACACATCTGTAATGACATAATACGCGGGTTCTGCGAGTTTCACGTAGCTACCGAGAACTTGTCTAATCGGTTATGGCGAACCCTTCCAAATTACACGTCAGAGACACGGGATTCAAAGCAAGGACGCTCAGGTCATCCGGCTTATCATTTAACAACTAATCATTATATTGCAAATGCCATTTCAGTTTTGGTCGAGTTTTAATAAGCGGATTGTGAGCAGGATTATGCCTTGTATAGCAATTTTGTGGTTCTAAGACTGAATCGTGATGCAATCTGGTATTAGACTACTTTGGGCTTGCAGGAAATATTTCGTTATAAAACTACTTGCTTATTAATGTAACATTAGATTTATAGTATCGAGGCGTAATGGATTAATGGCGACATTAGGTTATTTCTTGTGATTCGAAATGTTTGTATTATTTAGGTATTTATGTAGCACTAGGAACTTGTTTAATATAGTATCATATTAGCTTTGAAGTAGAAGAAAGCTAAGGATTATAAGAATATTGTTAACGTAAGTACAAGTATATTGATATAAAATAATTTAGGTAGATACCAGATCCTCTTGTTCGTTATTGTTAAAAATATCATGTTTAGTTTCACTTAAGTTCAATTTAGTTGTGTCAGCTATTTGATTTTGTTGTTGTGTGGGTGTGTGCCGTCAACGTGGAATGTTAGGAGAAGGTAGATAATATTTATGAAAAGGAAACAGGAACATGGGTTCAGAAACAAAATAGGTACACTACACTACACAACTTTGTATTGATGTGATCTTGATCTGATTAATAAGAGAAGACCACTGATGTCCTGTAAGAAAATGATTATTTATAAACAAAGGATATATATATATATATTATGAAAAATAATGTCATCCTATTTTTTTATTAATCATAAATCATACAAATAAGAAATATGTTAAGTATAAAAAACGTTAAGGACCTCTCTAGTTTTTGTGAAGTTTGCAAAATTTTTGTATATCTTGCTAATATTAAAAACGCGAAAGTTTGTAAGTATGGATGGATGGTTTTTACTCTTTCACATAAAAACTACTAAATGGATTTTAATGAAACTTTACAATAATATAGCTTATACATCAGAATACAAACATAACATAAAGATACAACTCACACAATATCTTTGTACCGCGGGTAACATCGCGGGGCACAGCTAGTACTTCATGTTTGTTAGATACTTACAAAGTAGAGTCAGGGGCAAATTATATACGTACTACGGTACAATAAATAATAATAATAATGTTCTCTCAGCTGATTAGGCAAAGGCGGCCAGTCTCAACGGAGACCAGCTAACTACGCAGGAGATATTATATAGTACACAAGTGCATTCTCAAACACAGGTGCACTCTCTGTTTCCTCTCTCTCATAATCCGATGCAACGGTTTACCTACACGATCGGGCAGAGGTCAGGCGCAGGATCGACAGCTTTACGTGCTCGCCGATGCAAGAGGGTTCATTCAGACCTCAACTTCCAAACTCCGAATTGTTATTATTATTATTTATTTATTTTATTTTATTTTTATTTTGTAAAGACAGCTCCCGCATTAGGAATATACATTCCTGTGTCACGGGGATCTTTACAAACATACATGAAACGGACACAAAGTACACCCAGACTTAGAACAACAATTTATGGATCACACAAAGTGTTGTCATGTAGGATTTAAACCCACAACACTTGGCGCAGTAAGAAGCGGTGTGGCGCCCACTGAAACCACTATGTCAACCGTGTAGTCAGTAGTAGTCATCTAAGTATTTCTATAATCAGAAAAACCCACTAACACTTTCAGACCCGAGCCGGGATTCGAACCCGAGACTTCTTGATCGGCAGTCGCATACGTAAGCCCCTAGACCAACGACCAACGCTACAATTATGTAAATAACGTTATAATAATATAAGATATTTAAAAAAATAAGATCTTTTATATTACAGGACAGAAACAACATATAAATAATTTTAATTTTTTTAATAAAACACTCAAACTAGTGGCAGTAAGGTTTTAATTTATAATGAATGGTACGTAAGAGTTTTCGTTACAATTTGAGGTGTTTATTTACCACTTAATAACGGTAGGGGGAGTTGCATAAAACAGTACAAAATTTAAAATTAGGTGATTGTCTATTCAAAGAAATTTAATTGGAAAATTAAAAGGCGTGAATAATAAAATTAAAAATATAAATACCTATGTATTTATATTTTTGCGTCGCGGAAACATCTATCTTCATAGTGTAAAATGTCACTTTACCTATAGGCTAAAAAATAAAAGTTTTTGTTTTGACTGCAAGCTTATTAGATAAATACACTAAAAACATTTAGAAGCAGGCTCTCTCATTTATATATCTCTAGAAAATATACCTACTGATATACTGGTAAACTTTTAGTAGTATCTAACTTTCATTATCTATAGGTCGAAAAATATACATTAATATCACATCTTCAAGCAGAAGAAAATTTATAGGTAGGATATATTAATATTGTCTAAAGTGCTTAAAAACAATAGCCATTTGATCAAAAAAGTTTCCACTCAAAAAGGAAGCTTTAAACGTTAAAGCCTCCTTAGAAAATGCTAACATTGAAAATCAAAATAATAGTTCTAAATATTTTAAAGAGACATGCGTACATAATGTCTACAACAATAAAAGTACTCAAACTTCAAACAATTCCCATAAGAGCGCTCATTCAAACATGTTTCAGGAACTTTCTATGCAGCATATAAATAACGTTCGATAAAGCTCAAATTGGTCTCATCTCCTTGAAATCCTTAACGGCGTAAGCGCCGGCCGCGCCGTGACTTGTCCGATCGATAAAAGTGCTCTTTGTTTGCCGGATATACAAGCCGAATTCGCATCACGTCGCCGAAAAACGCAAACTGAGATAAACAACCTCCCCCCCTGAGAGGTCGTAAGTGTATCGTTTTACCGGACAATTTTCGTCTTTAACAAGAACGGTTAAGGCGCGTTTTTGGCCGAGTCTCTTCGAACAACAATTGAATCAGTTCACGCAGCATCAAATCACTAAACCACTGGGCGGAGCGTACTCAGACTCCACCGGGGGACGGTGAAACAGGGACGGAAGAGGAACGCTCTCATGTCTTAGCTATGCGTTAGAAAGAGAAGAGCATATTGTCTGATAAGTGGTCTCGTCTTCAGATGTGAGTTCAAATTTAAGTACGCTCCGAGAGCTTTTTGTTTGTAGCCTGTGGCGGCAATAAAAAGAATAGTGTCACTGAGCAGATTGCTTCTTATTCAGCGCTTGACAATTAAATAAGTGCTCTCGAGTGAGGTACACTAAGAGCGAGCCATCATAATAACATGATAAATGAGAGAGCAGCTTTCTATCGATCATTTGTCAGCTACTGATAATTAAAGTGTAGCATTTAAATTAGGATCGAGTTTAATAGGCTTAAAGTGTTATGGCTATTCTTGAAGGCAAATCATTATTATTATTAGATTAGACTCCTGGTTTTGTGTTGAATTAAAAAATTTAGATTAATTCAAATGGGGTTGTAAAAACCACAAATTATTTAACGAATGACGGACCACAAAACACGTGAACTCCCCCTCATTTGCATTTAATAAAATTAAATGATCCATTTATAGAAATTAATTAATGAGGCAACCAGTGAAGCGTTCGTTTTACAACGACGATGGGGCAAGGACGCGCGGTTCCTGACAATGGGCGCGCACTCCGCGATTAATAATATCAATGATAATGTATGATACTTGTACTCCCAACGAATTAATAAAAACTTCATCAATGACAATAACCAACCACTTTTGAAGTAATCGAGAACCCCAGAACGAAATTAAATTAAATTTTTGAAAGGGGATGCGTTTGTTTATTTGACGAATATAATTGCTGTAAATAAATGCGAATTTTTTGATCGTAGCTTTTTTAAAATTAATAATTATTTTTTATTTCTCTCACTTGCTTTAGGTTTTAGATAAGTAATATTTGAAATGTCGTTTGAATAAAAAGATATCTTTTCTTCATACCTATATGATGATGAGCATGCAATGTCATCGCTGATACATTTTTAAACTCTCCCCGGCAATAACAAATATTAAGCATAATTATGTAGCAAAATAGTTAATTTGAAAAGAGGTCAAGCCAAATAAATCAAGTTTTCTCCACTTCAAATAAAATCCATATACCTATCCACAAGAACTTCTTAAAATTTAAATAAAATATATTACAGAGAGGCGCTCATAGCCCAGTTGCACTCGGTGATTAGAAACAATCATCGAGGGTAAGCAACTACGGCGCAGTCAGTACCTGGATGGGTGACCGCTGGTGGCATGTTACCATGAGTGGCTTCGTAATTCGGAGGTCACGTTAAGCAGTTGGTCCCGGTTGTTATCATACCATAACAGTCGTGAGGCTTAGTTAGAGGCCTTCGGGCGGCTTAAAAACATCCAACGGCAAGATTTACGTAGTCACAACGTATTCTTGCCAGTCCCCAACCCGCACTTGGTCAGCGTGGGGACGTATGGCCTTAACCCTCTCCTGAGAGAAAACCCGAGCCCAGCAGTTGGACATTATAGGTTGTTGATGATATAACAGATTTTTTTAGAACCCTCTGCTAGAGGTTAAGAACAACATCAATTAGATTGTAGTAATCTTCACCAAAATAAACGAATAATGCCGTTAAATTAAATATTAGATGCCGTAAATATTAGATTATATGGTAGTGTTAAACCTTTACTAGGTGCCATTGAACTTTTTGCTAAATAACGACATTGTATGAGACAGAGCAATTGTAAACTAAAGCAATATACACGCTGCATTGTAGCTTAATTTATACTAGCTCACCCTTTCCCAAGCGAATCAAATAAATCAAATTAAAGTACTCGTCCACGCTTCAGCGCTCTCACTAGTGCCCAAGACGTTTTGTCAAATTTATTATTTTATTTATATTTTTTTATTAGCGGTTTGAATACGGTATCTTTATTGTTGTCTCGAGTGCACTGTGACAAATTTGATGACGATTGGGGTCACGTTCTGAGGGCAAGTGATCTATTGCACATAGGGTACGTAAACGGTAGTTCACAGAATTTTAGAGTCGATTTAAGTTTGTAATGTGGCATAAATCGTTTTTGTGTGCTTATGGGATTCGCATAACGATTTATTTCAATTTCTAATGGACTGTGAACATTTTGTCATTCGTGTTTTTTGCGGATGTCGTTACTTCAACTTTTAATGTTTAATTTAAGGTTAATACTTTTCTAAACTCGTATTATAAATCAATTTTGCTGTCGAACTTATCAATATCTATGTTAAAATTCTCATTTGAACTGGATAGGATAATTGTTTTACAAGGTAACTAGTACACTTTAAAATTTTTACTAATTTTCTTAAATATTTATTGAATAAAAAGTACCTTAGTCTTCGTTTTTAACCTACGTGTATTTTCGACGTGTTAAAATATCTGTAAAAGATATGCCTACAAAATAAACATCATACATCTTAATAAATAAATAAATAAATATTTCAGACATCTAACACACAACGCCATCTAGTCCCAAACTAAGCAGAGCTTGTGTTATGGGTACCAAACAACTGATATAAATACATATATACTTTTTTTTGTAAATACATACATATCATACATGAAAACACCCAAACTCCGAAACAAACATCCGTAGATCATACAAACATTTGATCCGACCCGGGAATCGAACCCGAGACCTCAAGAACAGCAGTCGCATACGCTACCGCTATTACGGCTACGGCAATTTATTTATACTAATATTATTAATTCAAAAGTAACTTCAACGGCACTTAGCATCTGCAGCTTTGATTCTTGAGAAAGGACAGAGGCTATTATTTACCGCAATAACCGATTTATACACGAGTGGAGCCGTGGGCAAAGTCTAGTGTTTTATTTAAGCTTTAGAAATAATTCTCATGTTTTCTATCTACTTTGGTATGCAGTGAATATCACTATTTCATCACATCCTTTTGTCTAACAGAACTAAATGGAAGAGGCAAACGGCTGTAGGCCTAGAACTACTGGCGGAAGCTGGTAACTACGCAGCATTCCAGCGATTATATGGTGGCTATTGGCCTGGTGTGCCAGCGTACCCTGCCCAGCCTGCACCAGCTGCTGACCTATATTATCGACAAGCTGCTGCAACAGCTGCTGCCGCCGCAACTGCTACTGCTAATACATTGCAGAAGCCATTGCCTTATCGGTAACCTTTTTTCCCTATTTTTGATATGTTTTGCATCCCTTCATATGGAATTTTATTTAATAATGAACATTAGATGTATATCTACAAGCACGACTATAAGAATATGAATGTATAATCTAGCCTTTGCTCATAAAGTAGAATCTAATGATTGCACGATTCTACAAGGTTAATGCACGTTTAATGTATTTATTATACTCTAAAAATATATACGCAACGTATAACATCCCTTTTTACCCTAGCACCCATAACTTTATACCCTGAATCTAAACTTTGATATTATTTTCCATTTAGGTTATATCCAGGCGCGCCATTAGGCGGTGTACCACCTCTGGGTCTTGGACTACCAGGCCCGTCTGCGCATCTGGGTGGTCTTGGTGCTCCAGCGCTGGGGGCTCTAGGGTACTATGCGCATGCACGCCGTTCTCCTTCGCCTGATCTCGATCCTGGCAGCCCAGCGCCGCCGCACCGCTCTTCTCCTCATACCCCTCACACTCCACACACACCTGCGGACAGACCTTCTGATGACGACGACGACGAACCCATACACGTCTAATGTGAAATCATTTTTTCACAAGTGAGTTTTACTTGTGTATTCTCGGACTTATCTCGACTAAAAGTGATTTTTCGTGCAGAGCGGATTTAAGTGCTTTTGAACAATAATAAAAGAAAATAGTGACAAAGACTCAGTGATAAAAAAGACACTCATTCTGTTTAATATACGCTTTTAATGTGAACGCGACTGAACAACGTTTGTTTTAGCATTCAGTTGCGTTATGGGTTCTGTGGATTTGGTGATCGTCCGCCGTACTTTTATTTTGCACTATATTCGAAATTTCTGTATTTAATATTTCGAATATTTTCCTTGAGACGGACATCGGTCCGTGATATGTGATATTATAAGTCCAGATTTGATATTAAAAATGTGTAAATTATAATTGATGTCGTGTTAACTACTTATTCATAGCTAGTGATTAGATAAAGCTTTGTAAGTTACAATAGAAAGTAAATAGGCTGGAATAAGATAGGTACATTCCGTTATTGATTATTTTATATTTAAGAGAATTTTCTGAAACAGTGGTCTTCAGTGTTGCATCCTATACATTTTACAGTAATACAATTGATATAATCATATATTTTAAAATGTTAGTTAAATGAATATGTTTATTTTGTTTTTTGTTTTTTTGACATAAACATTAATGTATGTTCACTAACCACCATATCATATTTGAAATTTGTATCTATTATGTCATATTATTTACGCCATATCGATCCATATCCATGTTTTACGGAATATTTATTTATTACTTGCTACTACCATTATTACTACAGTTTTACTTGTCAAAAGTAAACCGTCTGTTATTTTTTTAGGAGTTTAATTCGAAAATCTGTCTTCATTTTATTACACAAAAGTGATAAGATGTAACACTGAGATAACTATAGGTATTTATAGATCGGAACACTCGGTCACCAACCATGTGCAAAGATACTGTATATTATAATATAAATATATAGCTATTATATACGATGTATGTATTGTTAGTATTAAATACACAACTTAAAGTGTTAAATGTATGAAGTACATATATGAAGTACCTAATGCTATAGTAATGACACGCCGATGTACTTAAGCAATCCGAAATGTGACATTCCATGTCTCATAGATTTTGTGGTTTTTTGTAATTAAAATGTTGTCAATTAAAAATACCTATTCTTTTTCTTCCCCTTACAAAATACTATATCTTTATAGCGTCGGGAAACTCTGCAGTATCTATCTTCTTTTAAATTTCTTAATGCGTGATTTAATAGATACTGATACATAACAAGTGAATTCTTATTTTATACTAGCTGCGTCTGTTCTGTTGCTCTCTTACTCATCTCACAGGAACACGTGTGCTTTTTTAGTAAGTCGGCTACTTCCGTACTAAGTTTTATCAAAATAGGTACAGTTGTTTGACCGCAAAGAAGTAAAAAAACACAGTCTCAAATTTTCACCTTTACAGTATTCGTGTCATTTACAGCAATGTTTTTTTGTTTTTCGAATAATTTTTTTTAGTAATAAGTAAATCTATACAAAGTTCTATGACCGTTTATTACTAATCGGCTAAATAAATTTCACAGACAGACCCAATAAAACCGACAAAGCGAGTATGCATACCTCATAGACAGATAGATAACAATCTAAGCGGAATAAAAATAAAATTCAAACAAACATAACTTTATACTTTAGATTAGGTAAGTATTTCAACTAACTACGATGAAGTAATTTTTGAAGCAATTTACATATTTTATTTGATAATAACTGCAGCTTTTTATGAATATTTTCATTCATTGCTCTAAACAATTAATATAACTTAATATAAAAATATAATATTCATTTAGATACTGACGTGAAGAGTCAAACTTGCGATAACAGATTTCTTATTTAATGTGTTGACATGAGATTTTATTTTAAACTAATCTCGGAATATCAAATCATAATAGAATTTTTCCCGCCTGTTTCATATACAATAAAATAAGTTCTTCTTAAATAAAAGAAACGTCACTTAATCAAATATAAAAGGCATTTTACGTAGAGAAAAAAACAAAAAAACCTTAAAACGCTAATAGAAAACCACCAATTTTCTGTAACTTTAAGATTTTCTAAAATTTTTGTGCTTGATGTTTTTTTATGTGATTTTATTGAGTATAGTCCCGGTCGGTGAAGGGTTTCATTATCTCATGCACTGTTCACAAGCGGTTCCTCAACCCGTTACTCTGCATGATAATTGTTAACCTCTTGAAGTTAGAAATTCACTATCGTCCAGGGCTCATTGCCATTTGACAGAGAAAAACCAGCTTTCTAATTTATTTATTTATTTATTTATTTATTTATCTTCATTTCGTACACATTACAAAACATTCAATAAAATGAGTGACAAAAAAGATTAATACAACAATTGGCGGTCTTATCGCTCACGGCGACCTCTTCCAGACAACCATATTCATGTATATTCACGAATAAAAACTACAAAAGTTACTATACTCAAAGCCAAGCATTCACACTTATTTTATTTCTTATAATAGTGCTGTTGTGAGAAACTGTTTGAAGTTATTAAATGCACGCCTATCATGGCTTCTTACGTTTGCACGTATAAAGAATATATCTTCATTTCATTCATTAAGTAATTCACATAAAGTTTTAAATGTACCCCTATTTAAATCTTTAACTAAACAGAAGCAAACAATCTTTGCTTAAAGATTAATTTGAAGCAGTAAATAAAACAGCATTAAATACATTGTTACGGGCAGTGTAACAGTTGTAACGAACACCTTGGGGCAGCCATACTGCGAGCTAACTCCGCTTTGACACGCCATCACGACGGCTCAGACTCGGTTAATAGGCCTGTGTTCAATTGTGTGTGCTATCTCCATTTGCAACCGCTCCATTAGGGCTGCTACCAATATGAGCCTACGTAGATATGAATCACTCTGTCTTAGCATTTATATAAGCTTACAAGTATTATTTTTAAATTTAAAACTCACTTTAGACAACCTTACAAAATAAATTAGTATCAGTATCTAACAACTTAATTAGGTCATAATTTTTTTACTAACGTTTTAATAGTAAGGAGGACGCCTAAGCTACTTAATACAACAGGAAGATAATTTTTTATCCGTGTTTAAATATTTTTAAGATAGGGCCATTATTACGGATCTATTGATACCTCATTTTATATAATAGGTTCAGTAATTTAGACGCTACGATAGAACAACAAACATGCATAGATTTTATCAACCATTCATTTTATCTTCACCATCAAATATTGAGTATAGACTGTACTCGAATCAATTCTGCAGCCAATGCTAGCTACTTTTTTTGTTTATTCGTGTTATTACGCTTTCTCATCTCATGGGCGTTCTGTCTCATATAATATGCTCATAGAATGCATACTTTCCACTTAGACTGTGTTATTTATATTTATTGTAATATTTTAGAAGTAATTTAATAACATTAATCAGTAGATGATTGGTGTATGTGTTTCTTTATGTAAAGATCACTTTTAGTTATTAAAAAGTCGTAGAGTACCTGCGAGTCACGGTCGTCACGCCAGATTCGCGTTTTATAAAACAACTTGTCCTCGATCGCGTTTACACAATCGGCCCTCACGAAAACTTCTCTTTGATTTCCTTCGAAACATTTTTAGCGGGCATAAAACCTATTTAAAAAGCAATCAGTCAGAGGTCGCTGATTGCCCACGGGGCACGCCACTAGCCGTGTTCACAAAACGGAGCAATTAACAACACCCCAGCGCCTCCACCATACCGTCCCCCAACTTACCTCCTGCACAGATCTAATCGCAAAACGACCGTTTTCTAGAATCGCCTTTCCAAACTATTGCGTGTTTCAACGCGTCGAGTCGGAGTAACTCAGTGGTTAAACTTAACTACGGTCATGTATTGTTCCACACATAAATTTGGTTCATTCGACAATCAATCCCATTTGTAAGTTATCCACTTCAGGACCCCTGAGTTAAAACTTGCCAACAATCATCGATTTCGTAGGTTTCTTATATATCGTCAACATAAGGTCGTAGTCCAAAATTTTAAATACGTAAATTACAATAACTTTCTTTTTAAAATTGATTAAAACTCAGCTTTAAAAAAACACGTAATCAATGTTACATGTATGTAAGCATGTTTGAAATGCAAAATATTCATATTTTGCAAAATAAGTAATTTATCTCTCTATCTCTTACAATCTCTTTATGTCAATTTGAGTCTAATTTTACTAGTTGTCCTATTTAAGACTAGATTCACCAAAATAGTTCGATTATTCTTCGGCACACACGTACAGAACCTTAAAAATATAAACTTTCACCGAACATAGCAATGAAATAAAAGCATTTTTATGAAACAGTTGAATGCCTTAAGTCATTTTGAACGTTTACCGTCAACGATATTACAGGCTAAACACGCTCAATAAATTATAAGCTGTACTGTTTACCTTAAGAACACAATCGTTTACAATAAAAACGTCTCAACTCATGTAATAATGGGGAATAAATGCAAACCATGTCCATTTATTACACATATTTACGAAGGAACAAGGCGTTATATAAAAACTAGACTGTTTACTATCACGCCAGTCGACACACACATACTGTATTAATATTTATGCTGTATAAACGATGTTTAATCACAGCAGACACGAATAGTTTTTGCTGTGAGTTGAAGTGAAATGAATATTTTCCGATTGTAATCAATATCTGACTATACATAAAATCACTATGCTAAATTGTCGACATGAAATGTTTTCAGCTTTTTAATAACATCGATTGAAAGGTAACATTTTATATAAAACCATTTTGTTTTGTATATATTTGGCGTACATCTAAACATAGATATCTGTAGATTATTTCATAAGGACCTTGGTTCTCCTTTAGATGCAAAACCGTATTTATTTTAACTGCTAAATATTACTCTAAATAAGAAATTATAAGACTCCTTTGAATCAGATTCAGAATTTAACGCAGTTAAATTTTACCCTGACGCTAATTATGCCTTAGTAAGTGAGTAAAGTCAGTTGTATAACTAAAAAAATCTTAATTTTCATGGTCATTATAACGTTCAGAGATCTATCTCTGAGTCGGAAAATGAACAAATATAACATTATAGTTAGGTACTTTACTGAAACAACTTCCTCGAGTTGCGTCGTAGATTGTAAATGCCGTTAAAAGATTGTTTATTTAAGTGAGTTATGACCGATGCTTCCTCAATTCGCGTAATATTTAACATTGTATTGGTACTCATCCACCTGGTAATGTTTCCTACACTTTGATAACTACTTGCTTAACAAAGCGAAATACGTTTCACTCAAGATCCATTTTGATCATTAGTTACTCGCATAATGCACTATAATGAGTGACTGCTCCGAGTTTTCTTAACAATTATAATTGTGAATTAAGTCGTAAATTGACCATTTTGGCCTAGTTAGGGTCAAACAGCTGTATATAAAGCCAATGTTTCAATAATGGCAGTTAACTAAGTCAGATAATGTGTTTTTGTATTTTCTGTGATCCGTGTATTTTTACTTTAAATTAAATACAACATACACGGATCAATTACTTGATAAATGTAAAACAAAATGGTATAAAACAAATGCAGAAAATAAAATGGTTGTTAATATATTCATTGTAAAAATAGCTTTCTGTGCTGTCACTCGCGTCTAACTTACACATACCTACGCTACAAGGAATCGAATTTTCAATCCCATCGACGCCAAAATATTGAGAAAATTTTATCGACATAGGAGACATCTCTAATACCATTAAGCTTTAGGTATAAATGTAAGAACTTTTCAAACCAAAATTTGTATCGATACTCATCTAATTAGCAACTTCGACAAACAGAAATTAAAACGTCCGAAATAATACCCGTTCTTTTCCTACGATCTTCAATTTTTTTCAAAGCTTGATGAAGATCCTAGATAATCGGTAATGTTGCAATGACTTTTTTATGTATGACCCCGCCAAAATGACTCTACTCTGCCTGATAGAAAGCATAAGTAGAATCCAAAAGTGGTGGTCACCATACTCAATGTGAATGCAGACAGTGTAACAATGGAACATGGTGACCCACACCATGGCAGTCTAATGATGCTTCCGCATCATTAGGCCTCCGGTCTCGCACTCTCCAACGAAACAAGACAGCACGAACGCTGTCATTTTACTATAATCTTCTGTGAGAAGGTAGTACCGACCTGGTCGAGCTGCCCGTGTGTGCTGAAATCAGCATGGCTCTAGTACATAGTGACACTTAAAAAGATCTGACCTTCTCTAGAAAACAGTACATAGACTATTTTAATTAAAAATTATGACAAAACAAATTTAATAAACCAAACCACTAACAATTAGTGTAGAATATTGAACGCTGAACATTAAAGCATTTAACGAGTGTTTAGCACTAAATCAATGGGCAACTAGCCGCGGCCCACTCGACCCGTGCCTTGTAGATCTTTATCTACTTCCGTCGACGCCGCCGCTGCCACTCATTGCTGATTACAAGCAATTTTAGACTTTTTGTCCATCTAACCAACTACTCATACATGTATTACAATCGACAACAAATTGTGGGTAGGAACACCTCAAGAATTTCTGTTCCGTATATAGAGATAATATGTCTCAAGAGAATCCGCGAAATGTTTTCATAAATAAATATTATTATGTGGAAGCAGATAATAAAATAGTGCTAAATGCCAACCGCGTTGTTCTCTTTATAATAATAAATGGTCATTTACGTAGATGAATCTGTAGGTTTAATTACAATGTAGGTAGAATACACTTCGCAGAATTCTTTGTTAATTTGCAGTTTAACTGTTTGTAACTAGTTTTAGCACTTAGTTGTATGTACGAAGCTAACATGCTCTGTTACCATCTAAAATAGTATCGCTCCGAAAAGTTGAAGCTGCGTGATTTAATATTATTAGAAATTCCCTCATTAACTGGGTATTTCTTATTGCCTAATATTAGGTACTACTGAATTGTATAGATCGTGGTCATAAGATTCGACTGAAGTCTGTAGAAATGGAATCCTTATATTTCAATTGTTTCGTCTCATATTACCGCAAGTATCTTCTGAACATGTTTGTATTTGTATCAATATTAAATGTTTTAGTTAAAAACGATTGGTAAATGTGTAAGTCCCAAAATAAAAGGCCTTTTGCGCTCATTTAAAATTTATTTTATGTTTAAATATTGAACTTTTATGTGATTTCGATCAATTAAAACAGGTATACCAGTGCACATTTATGCTATAGTGTTATGGACTACTGTGTATTTATTTGTGATCAGTGTGATAAAGGGCTGCAGCGTTCTAATTACAACAGGAAAACGATAGACTGGCGTCGATAGCAACGTTTGGACGGTTAGTTAAACAGTGTTGTCCGACACATAAAATTATTTATTGTTGCTTTATATTCGTGTTTAGAAAATATTTTCCGTTTTGTACTTAAAAATATTCTGTTTTCCTGTATGACATCACTTTACGACTATGTAGGCTTCGTACCAGGTAGGTACTAGTAAAAATGATGTTGACAAATGCGAACATTTTTACAAAACTAACACATGTATGGGAATGACTTTATCTCAATCTAAATCACATAGTCAAAACAAAATATTAACCAATAATAGAAAGAATAAGGGTGATTGTAGAAAGAGATTCGATGCGAAATGTTTGCAAAGTAAAACGGGGCAGGTAAAGACATTCTGAGAGTGATAGCTGATATTCATGACAGTCGAATTGTGTGTATAATCAGCTTCGCGAAGTCTAACATAAATATTGATGATAAATTAAGTTGTATGAGTAACACATGGAGTTATATTTTTTTAAGTAACTTATTTTGTTAATTATCTGAGTTATATTAATATGTGCACAGGACTGGTTGTTGTGGAGAACCTCAGGGGAAGTCTATGAGCTCTTGAGTGCACATCTTTCGGCTGAGATGATAATGATTAATATGTAAAAAGAATTCAAGTCATCATTAACAAAAAAATTATAGTCCACTATTGGACATAGGCTACATGTAATGCTTATCAAATATGATTAACGCGTTACCATATTGTAGTCTATTAAATATGCAACTAAAGTAGGGAGAAAAAATATTTAGTTTTCGAACAGACTTCACGAAAATTGTTTTGTGTTAAAGGTCAGTCAAAATCTTTGCAGAATATACTAGACAGCAAATTCAAAAACAATATTAAGTAGTATAAATTTAACATTACATTAATGTTTGGTATATACTGAGAGCTACAGCTATGGTACAATGCAACCCACCTAAGCATTCGCATTAATAAATTAACGGTACTTGTATGAAATGTTTTTAACTGCTAACGACTCTCAAAACTATAAAATTCAAATGTATATTTTACAACATTAAAACAATAATCTGGGTGTGATATAAAGAATGAAAGCGGGACCGCATTCAGTCAACGCCAGGGATATTAAAATATGAATGTGAATTTGCATATTAATCAGGTCGGTAACGTAAATGCAGCTAATGGCCGCTGTTAAAACAGTCGAACCGTTCATATTGTATGCATTTAATGAATTGTTATAAAGCAACACTGTCCACTCTTGTTGCGTATTGAAACTACAGGGCTGCAACTAATATAATTTGTATAATTTATGGTGGTAAAATATTTATTTTCGTAACAGTAACATTTCATTATGTGTAAGCGAAGGCAGCTCCGTAGTTACAGCGCTGCCTTCGCTTGTTGAACTTGCGGTGAAGTGGTTGCAGGTTTTTGAAAACTTACAAGCATACTTAGGTGAAGGAATCAACAATACTAGTGGTCGCTTATTGTTCGAAATGTGACTATAATTCATTTTTATTTTTTAGCTTTCTGGTCTCCTCATCCATTTAAACTTTAAATGTGCCAAGTGTCTCCTCCATTCGCATAAATTTCGCAAAAAAGCCTAGTAAGCTCATTCCTCACTTATATTCACGTAATTATTCGTGAACTTCGGTGATTTTTTACTGATACAAACGTAAATCAATTATGAAATGAAAGAGTTTAAAATCATTGTGCTAACGCTATAGATTCGAAAGTAACTCTGTCTTTCTGTCTATCCAACTTTCACGACTTAACCGCTGCATTGTTTTCAATGGTTATAGCATTTAGATACTTTGATTCAGGGAGGATATCGGCTACTTTTTACCGCGATAACCGATATAGGTACACGCTAAAATAAATAAAATCTAATAGTTAATAAATCTTAGAGGAACTAGGAACAGTATATGATATATTATGATATACTGTTTGAATAGAAATATCGTTTCGATTGTTTTCTATTTATAGACTCCTTAGTATGGGGAGCACCGAAAGTGTTTATTTCATATACGTATGACTTTTATAATAAGTTTACCAAGAATATATAACCCTATTTAATTAATGTTATTTCAGTATGTATTTTCTAATTATTTATCCTTCGGTAATTATTGCCACTATACAGTAATCATTAGAAATTAATGGATTCGTTGCAACACCTGTCTTTACGGACCGTAAAAAATGTGTATAAATGCGTGTATTGTGTTAAACACGAATGAAAATAATATAATAACTATTTATAATTGACTACGCAAGGTTCAACATTTCACCATTAGGGAAGAGAAAGCGTTACCTGAACTGTGGTAACTAGACATGTGAATATACAATAACTAGAGGTCGTCCATTATTTGATTTTAGAATATTTACATATACACGTACTGCAGAGCACTATATAGACTCGCCGTTTAATGCATATTAGCTCATGTATATACTAGTATTGAATTATAGGACACATAATATTCCGTTAAAATGTTTTAGATATCGCTTTTTTGAAGATGTTGAGTTTAGAGCCAAGGTAAAGTAAGGCACCTATAACATGGATTATACGATACTTTTATTGCTTGATGATTGTCTTAAAAAGGCCTTACCTTCAGGCATAACTATCTCTTATAAACAGTTCAGTTTCTTCCTTGTATTTCCTTATGTTTTTAACCATGATCAACCAAACCGACAACATCGCCGCCACGTCAGCACAATCCGCACAATGCAGTTAATCTATTATACTGCTGAACGAAGATCTCTCTCAAAGAACACCAACTATCCTGGTTTTCGGCAGTCAGTATATATTCGCTGTTAGCTACTTTCTTCAAATCGTCTCGTCAAAACTCCACTCTAGCATATTTCGGCTCAAGCGCCTATCGGTTCAAATAAGAACTAAGTTATATTTTTGAATTCTCTTGATATTATAGTATATTTCCATTTACCAACTATGTTACAATAAACCTTTGTCCAATATATCTTGTTTCACAGCCTGTCAAATAAGTTCGTTTTAGAAGTTTTAAAGTCGACTGGGGTTACGAACGGTGCAATATGATCGATCTATCTTACCTTCTGCTTCTGCTTCAATGCCTCGGTGGCGCAGTGGTAGCGTACGCGACTGCTGTCCATGAGGTCTCGGGTTCGAATCCTGGGTCGGACCAAGTGTTTGTATGATCTGCAAATATTTGTTTCGGAGTTTGGGTGTTTCCTATGTATAATATGTATGTATTTACAAAAAAAAATGTATTTATGTATTCATATCAGTTGTCTAGTACCCATAATAAAAAGCTCTGCTTAGTTTGGGACTAGATGGCGTTGTGTGTTAGATGTCCGGAATATTTATTTATTTATTTATTTGTTAATAAGTCCTGTTCTACACGTAAAATTATTCGGAAGTTAACTACAGAATATACACATAATTTGCGCATAAAAATTGTTTTAACAATCGTAACACGCAAACTGGGTTTATATTGGGTTGTTAAATTATGAGTAGCTTAACGGTATCTTTATACTACGAGATCATAAAATAAACTTATAATGAGTTGATTACAATATTAATTAATAATTAGTAAAATAGTTACATTAAAAGTACAATCTTGATGAAGTACATTTTTGTTCACATCTCCTAGGTAGTAGGTAGGTAAACAGGTTTATTTAGAATAGCCACTATTCAGGTTATAGGTATACTCAAGCTAATACAAAAACAAATTAATTCCATTGTTTAAAAGTGAAACATAATACTTCAAAATAGATAACATGTTTGTTATTGACCGCATGAATTAAAAATATATAGGTAGCCATTGTTTCTTGTAAATTACTACTACCACTACATTTATAAATAACAGTTAGCTTTGAAACGTGTATTTAGGCTCAGAATAGATAATACATTACTAGATTAAAAGCTGTAGATATCCTTTGAATACAACCCTACAATTTTTTTTACCCCCAGTTATGATAGTTTGTGAGTACGCAGTTATAAACAATATTAATTGATTATAAAGTAATTTTATTTGCACGCATCGGCCGGTTAAGTGGATCCGGAGAACTTCAATTATTGATATCTCGCCATAAAGATAGGTAATTGTTCAGACGAGAACGTTGCGATTTGAATAGAAATGTGGAATGATTTTACATTACACGAGCGATAGTATCGCCTCGTAATTAACTCCACCTTTTAGTCACCCCCGTAAGCGATACGCCAGTACGTTTGTAACACGAACAGTATTACTATGAATAATAAAATGTTAGGCTATATAAACCACTGTTATACTAATTCACAATTAATTACAAAAGTGCGTAACGACGTGCGTACCGTTTATAATAACAGTAGTAAAACTAACGTATTTTTTATTTCATTACAATTTCTTTCAACAACAGCTGAATTATTATTTAGAAAGCTATAATACTGCCTGAGAACGAATGATTATGAATATGTTAATACAATGTTATAAATGAGTTTCATTTACAGGATGTATGCATAGTCACTTATCTATTAAAGTTCAGATTGGTGTAATTACCACTTATGCCATACATTGTTTTTTTAATTGTCAGTCTACATTTCCTTTCGTTTCAATCAAAATGATTAACAAAGTGTTGGGTATGTTTTTAGAACTGCTGTACGAGGCAGGCATAGGCGGGAACGATGGCGAGCGAGTGGTGTTCGGCGCGACACGAGATAGCATCGCGCAACCACTGGGTAATTAGACGTTTCATTTTAGTCGCCGCGCGTTCTGTCCGGATAACTGACTGCACGCTTTGTATGCACTTTTTTGTAATTCATTCTTTGAATAGATTGATTTTATTCGTACTATACGTAAAGCGTTTACGATGATACGCGGCTATGTAACTGTTTTCGTATAAAATTACGCTATTTAAAAATACAGTTAAGTCGGTTAACTAGCTATAGTCATTATACATCCAATTAGTTCCGTTACATTTACTTATAAACAATCACGTATATTTAAGACCTTTTATTAGGTAAAATGTGTAGACATCGCATGGTGTGTTGCGCTCGCACTCATTTTTGACAAGCAAAGTGGATAATGTGCGGGAACAGTGGCATATCGCATTGTTCTGCCATCGCAGAGCAATTGTCAGCGCGGTTTTTGAATTTAATCTGTTATTTTGTGAAATTATGGAAATGAAATGGAAGTTTCGCGGTTAGCTGACCACGGGCCGCACCTATGTCACCCGTTTGTTTGACATCTAATTATATTTAATAGTATAACAATAAAGTGTAGGTAACAAGTAATCATGCTACGTAATCACATGTTTTTTTAATAAACTACTTAATAAGTTAAAAAGCTTTTAATCCACTTTCATTCGTAATGAACTTTTATCAGCCTTATGAATTATATTTCTGTGTGAATTCGGTACATTTTATTTTGGTATGGATGTACGATTGAGACTATAGAAATGCTTATGTTATCTTGATGGTAAAATTAAAACTAAACATGAATTTTTCAAAAGTGATAAGAACAGTTTGAACTGTCAAACTAACATGAGAAATGAAACATTGCCCCAGATACAATAAAAATATACCACTCACGATTACATTATTCATACACCTTGAAACTATAACTATTATAACAATATTACTTTAACGAATGCAACTTACTTTTACTTCATAACTTTAAATATTAGAATTAGATTTTACTATAAGTTTTAGCGACATCTAATCAAAGAAGTTAATACTTCTAGTATCGCAAGTAAGTAAATTCTGAAGCGTTGTACCTACCTATTGTTTTAAATTACTTTAGATACTCAATGTCTGGTTCTATTGTTACTATGTTACAAGACCACATAATTATAATTATATCTTAGAAAATTTTAGTGATGAACTTAAGTATTTTATGTGCAGGATGGGAATGCCAAAGATAGGTACTTAATTATATGTGAGAGACACAACATTTGTATTTTAAGCCTTAAGAAAAGGGTAAAAGTTTTGGCATGTATTTATTATGCATGTATGTTTGTATGTTCTAACGAAAACTACTGAACCGATTTTATTAATGAATTTAGTGAAAAAAGAAAAACCGGAAGCCTTATATGTTCACATTGTTGTACGTCATTCTGTTTGTCTCTCAAGACCCTTTTTCTCAGGGTCACGTGAAGGTATCAATCTGGAATTAATACTTAATACTCAACTCTACTGTCTAGGTCTACAGTCCCTTGAAGCTGTGAAAAACTCAAACTTCGAAGTCAACGCAATCAAAAGATACAGTCGTTTTTGCTGCAAATTTTCGACACTCGCAAGGGAATGAAAACCTACTGGGTACTTTCCGTGAACTCAGAATCTTAAAATTTGGTATGAAGCAACGTCTTATGCATAGATAAAGGAAATGTTAAGAAAATACAGGTTTGTACGGAACCCTCGGTGTGCGAATCCGACTCGTACTTGGCGGGTTTTAATTTAGTATAAAGAATAATTTGCATAGATATCTACCCTAATAATATATTTATAGTGTTAACATGATCAATATCAATTTATGTATGCAACCAAACCTTGACCTAGTGGTGGACCTTGGCTGTCTCCGCAGGCCCCGACCGAGGAGGTCAAAAAAAAAAAAAAGTGGTGGACGAAGTACGAAGTTAATCATGAGGTTGTTTAAATCACGATGCAGGATTAACAGATGCTAATATCACTAACACTAGGTATGTCATCTTAATTAGGTACATTAGTTAACATATCCTCATCATGGAATGAGAAATGATAAATAAGGTTTACATGATCTGCAAATACTTGTTTCGGAGTTTGGGTGCTTTCTATGTATAATATATATGTATTTAAAAAAAGTATGTTTGTATTTATTTGTTGTATTTGTATTATATTGACTACACGGTTGGCCTAGTGGTTTCAGTGGTCGCCACGCCACTTCCTACTGCGCCAAGTGTTGTGGGTTCAAATCCTACATGGGACAACACGTTGTGTGATCCATAAATTGTTGTTCTAAGTCTGGGTGTACTTTGTGTTCGTTTCATGTATGTTTGTAAAGATCCCCGCGACACAGGAATGTATATTCCTAATGCGGGAGTTGTCTTTTTAAAAGAAAAAAAAAGAAAAAAGTTATGTCAGTTGTCTAGTACCCATAATACAAGCTCTGCTTTACCTTTGATGACGCCATAAGGCGAAACCAGTCAGGTGTAAACATAAATAATTAAAATAGTGGAATTTAATTCTAAAACGTATTGCAACAAGCGCCATCAAGTGCCGATAATCGAAAGTATAAATTACACAAGCTCTGTTTAACTTGGGACTAGATGGCGTTGTGTGTTAGGTATCCGAAATGTTTATTTATTTAAAGAATACCTATATAATGATTAATATAGCTGATCTGTTTTAATTACGAGCCAAACTTCTTCTTATATCTTCGATTTTAAAAGCTACTCCTGCAATAGGCATACCTACGTATAATACTGTATCACATTAGTATTTACATACACTTACGAGACAGACAGAAACATCCAGATTTAGAAAACCCACAACACTCAGTATACGAATGTCAACGTGACCGCTCAAACCACTGCGCCAGCCGGGCAGTCCGCTATTGAGGATATAAACAAGAAACGGTCAGTGGATATTCATTATGCGGCTAACCTGTGTTGGTAATAAGAGCGCGCTATCGGGCGTTTTGTAGCGAGTAATCGTGATGTTATCTACCCCCCTAGCGCCCTACGTCCCCCGTACCACACCCCCATCCAGACAACAGACCACTGCAGATATTATCGTAGCTATTAAACTGCTCATTTGCCACTCAAGTCTTATAAAATAGGCTATAAATGATAAAATAAAACTAAATTACTCATAATAAAATCATTTATATGCTTAATGGTATCAAATATTTTTTTAAAGGTATTTAATTTGTATTCAGTAAGGTATAGATTAGCTCGGTTGTATAATTTCATATAAAATGCTGAACTCAACTGGTATTTACAAAATGACAAAAAAATGTGTATTAGCAAATAAATCTTTTACAGAACACCGAAATTGATACAGAAAGAGTAATGCTATTGCTTTAACTTTAAACTGAAAATGTTTATAGAAAAGATCGTATTTCAAACTTTTATTTAGAGTATTTCTATTTCCAAACAATGTATCTATGTGTTAAACATTTAGTGGTACTAATACAATAAACCATTTATGGAACAGCAATGTGGCTTATCTTCAGGATTCATTGTGGATTTTAGATACGAAAATAAAAAAAAATAGAAACGAGTTCTAATTTTCTGAATTCCTATTGCATTGGTACAGTTCAAATATAAAAAAGTTTCAGTTTAGGAATTTTTGATTAGGCAAAAAACAACACTGACCATGCTCTTCAGTAGATAAGACGACAATATTACTCAAAACTTCACTCACAAACTCATTAAAACGTTTATTTTCAATAAAAAAATAACAAGAACAATGGTCTCCCATATAAGACGGTTTAATTATCATACAAACAGGTTTCATTTGAACTTCACTTTAACACATCAAAATATGAATAATGAAGTGGAATGTTAAGCATCGTTACTCTTGGGCGATAGGGCTTTCAAGTGAAACAACGGGAGAATATAAATTTGTTTAAAAGTATTATCTATGATAAACTTAAAAGATTAAGACCAAATTTAATAGAAACTTAAACTTTAGTTTATGGGCATTACAACTCTAGAACTGAACGATAAGATACTAATATAATAGTTTATAATACCGAATCAACAATAATACTGAAATCGTGTTCATTTTTGCAAATACAGATCATATTACTGGTAACCAATGTGAATGATTTATTTTATAATGCAAAATGCAAGTGGTATTAATTTACTATATACTCTAGTAATACTCTAAACACGTTTATTACAATCTTACACGCTGTAAAGCTTACATGAAACGGGTATCAATAGAGATAAAATTTAGAAAAAAAGGCTGGTGGAGAGTCTATACACTAGCAGAACATGGAAGATAGCTATTCGTAACGATCAGTTTCAATTTCAAAATGTTGCATGTATTTTTTGTGATATTGGTGACGAACCATCAAATGAAGAATGAAGTGGAAATATGAAGTGGATGAGGCAAGAGACAATCGAAAACAATAAGTGTGCACATTAATAACACAGCAAAATCAATTCACAAACCTGACATTATTCGGCAAAAGCTAATTATCATAATTATTATATTATTAATTACAATATAATTAAAGGTCGATTATAAAAAGAAGCGACTGTAAAACTAATAGGAAAACCGCATTAAGCAAAAATTCAAGCAATTCTAGAACCACCTAATAACCTAGGAATAGCTAAAACGTTTACTAAACATCTTACCATAAGTGGTCATATGGATTGCGTGTCTGTGTGGTGTGTGTCACTAATTGCTGCGTCCGGCGGAAGTGGCCGGTTCCGACGGTGTCAGGTGACGGTGCACGGTGCCTACCTGTGTGCATACAGCCCCACACATACAACCTTTAACACTGTGCGTAGTCAGTTTTCCGCCTAAGTGATAATAGAACACAATGTTCCGTGTGTGCACTGATTTTTTTTTAGACATTTTATGAATATTATTAATTATACATTTACATTTGAATCTTGGGTTCGTCATGTAAGCAATCGACAAAACTTATTTAGTTATCTTCCGTCTAGCGATACTAATAATTTATGTGTTATTGTATGTGTCAATACTTACCCAAGTTAATTTTATTGCTATCATTGTTTATTTTACTATTTTATTATTATGTGATTAAATTAATTATTCTTAATATATTTTAAATTAATGTTAAAAATGCATTAAATGTTAATGATTTCTACATTTTTTACAAACATACATAAAACGAATACAACACCCAGACTCAGAAAAACAATTAGCGAATTACGTATTCTTACCAGTCCCCAATCCGCACTTGGCTAGCGTGGGGACGTATGGCTTTAACCCTCTCCTGAGAGGAGATCCGAGCCCAGCAGTGGGACATTATGGGTTGTTGATGTTGTCCCGGAATGGAATTTGAACCCACAACACTTGGTATAGTGGAAAGCAGCATGACGACCATTCAAACCGCTAGGCCAACAGAGCAGTCTCTCAATCAATTCACATTTACTCTGTATCAATAGGTTAGTTCTTGATTGTAATTCTAAGAGCTGTAGGCAAGACTTATACGCAAATAAGTTAAAGGAAATATCTAACAAAGTCGCGACAAGATCAACCACAAATTACAACCCTTGACCAAGCATCGCATGGTTCTTTTAAAGGAATGTTCTTCATTCACTAATGTATCCAAAAGCTAGACTGACTTTAAAGCCAATTACATATTATATTAGTCGTGTTAAAATTGTCCAAACAAATCAAATATTAATGTAACTCAGTTATCATTAACAATTTGGATGTAGTCGTACTACATTACTCAATGGGTCTCGTCGTTTCATTACACAGTTCACATGACCACCTTCCGGTTCTATCATCAGACCCTGGATACTATCAAAACATATAGCACTCGATAAGATTAATCTTACGATTCCAAACTCACTGCGTTACGTAGTTTTATTACAGCGTTTCTATGACCACCTTCTGGCTTCATCATCAACCCCTGGATACTATCAAAACATATAGTACTCGACAAGACGGATCAAACGATTCCAAACTCGATGGTGTTCCGTCGTTTGATTACCGAGTTCTTATGGCCATCTTCCAGCTCCTTCATCAGACCTTGGTTACCAACTAGCACCAAAGTACTTATCAAAATCGGTTAGATATATGTACCCCGCCATTTTATTACCGGATATACTTAGTTGAATTGTTATCAGAACAAAAGGTATATTACAAATTTCAGCTCAATCAACAATCGGGAAGTGGATCAAATTTAACTTGCAAGATTTGATTACAGACAAACATCGGGACAGGTGAAACTAAATAAAAGCTTATAAAATTACTGCAAAATCATCTCTACAGACTTTCTAATTTATGTAACATACTTAAAGACATACACATGCAAAATATGTATATTCGCATAGTTGGTATAATAAATTACGTGTATATAATTTATTATGCCAATAGCTCAACATTACGACATAACAAAACACAGTGCATTTGTGTTCAGTGACCATTTAACACGTTGCATGTGTGCTCACAAGGTAGGTGGGTATGTGTGTGCGTGTGCTTAACTAATTATCTATTCGTCGATTGGACGATAACAACAACAATTAACTTTTGTTGGTAGCATTATAATGTAAAAAGTAATAACGTTTATGATAAAATTTAAAACAATTCGCATTTGTATTCATTTTTACTAGAATTTTTAACGTTTTAATACAGTATTTTCATAGACAAAAGCCGAAATTCTTTTTAGTGAAGTAATAGACAAATTATCATTAGGTGCTATTTTTAAACAGAATTAGCCTAACTTTTTGATTGCCTGATGTTAGAAGTTAACACTAAATGATAATTAGATGAGACAACAATAGTTATTTTAGTGCAACCAAAAACATTTCATATAAACTGTACTTTGTGAGATATTTAATATACTTTAAAATTAATATCTCTACTACGTAGATTGGCACAATAGAAATGACAGGTATTAATTGTATCCATATCTCTGTAAAGGTTTAAAAACCTGGCAGATACTAAAATAAATGTATAAATAAGCACCTAACACAACACCATCTAGTCCCAAACTAAGCCGAGCTTGTATTTTGGGTACTAGACAACCCATATAAATACTTGTATATTTTTTTTGTAAATATATACATATCAGACATTAAAAAACACCAAAACTCTGAAACAAATATTTCCAGATCATACAAACATTTGATCTGATCCGGGAATCGAACTCGAGACCTCAAGAACAGCAGTCGCATATGCTACTGCTGTGCCACTGAGGCAGTCAAAAATAACTTAAAAATGATCTGATAAAAGGATAGCAATCAGATTTAAATGTGTTACGTTGCACCAGGATAATGATCCTTAATCCCTGTAAAAGATGAGAAATGATTAAACTTGTTATGTACTTTCTGTTCTAGTAAACATCGAACATTCATACAAACATATGAACTCGACGCTTACAACAAACATATAAGCATTTGATTTCAATCAA
The DNA here is from genome assembly GCA_003709505.1 of Hyphantria cunea. Taxonomy (NCBI): domain Eukaryota; kingdom Metazoa; phylum Arthropoda; class Insecta; order Lepidoptera; family Erebidae; genus Hyphantria; species Hyphantria cunea. The sequence continues at coordinate 220,400 of PKRV01001827.1, read as the reverse complement.
GCGTTTAATTATTGGTTCCCTAATTAAAGAGTTTGGTCTATAAACACGCACACATGACTTTTAATTCGCAGAAAAAAAAATGCGTCGAAGAAATGTCGTGAGCTAATGCGTCGAGCGGTTACAGGGCGCCGGGGAATGTTCGCCATTCGGTTTTTTCCTCCCCCATAATTACGTAATTAGTGGCGATGCGAATTGGAAGTGCATTTGTTGTGGGTCCTTTTGTCCGCGCTCGTCGTGCGCCTGCGCACTTTATAACAGCTGTTGCACGGCCCGTTGAGCGCTACGACTTTTACGTTTGACAATTACGAGCTTTTTTATAATTGTTACTTTTTATAATTGATCTAAACTCATTCGTCTACGTATACTATTTCAAGAAGAGGCAGCTAAGCTTAACGTTATGAGAGGGCGATATTAATAAGATAAGTAGGGATTCACGTTAAAAGTATACCAACATTAAGTGTTTTTTAATGAATATTAGATATATGTATTCAAATAGTATTAAACTATTCAAACATTTTTAAAGCTACTGTATGTAGGTCGATTTTCTATACCTATCTATGAAACAACTACGTGTACCATATTGACGAATTAAGGTTTCTGTTAGAAAAGCCCACTAAACAAAAATAAACCCGAAAACTTTTGATAGCTAAACGACTTTATTTTACCCCTATTTTAACACTTCTATTAGCCTCACCTGTTTGTTTGTAAGTTAATGGCTTTTGTAAGAGTGCTTTGTAGCTTTTTTAAACTAAAATATATTAAATTTATTGTTATTGTTATTTATAGAATATGAAGAAAACGAGCAGAGGTATCGCCTGATGGTAAGCAATTACCGCCACAGGCGTCACAAGTGCGTTGCTGGCTTTTGAGTGGGGATATGGATTGGGGACTCAGCAGGCACTGTTTCACACCGGTTTTCTGTGAGGTCTTGGTGACGCTCCGGTTGACCCGGCCCATTTGTGCCGAAACTTGGCTCTCCCACGGTAAAAACGCATCTATCACAAGTCAATGTGTACAGGTCCTAACAGAAGTTATTTTAAAATATAGCTCAATAAATATTGAACATAAAAATAACAAAAAAAGGGTTATTATGCTTACTTATCCCATCTTATACTTTGTATATTCATTTAATTTAATAGCAAAATGCTAGACTCAATTGGCAATATGCTAGGGAACATCACAGGAACCGAAAACAGACAATCTTAAATAATTATGTGTCATCATATCATCATACTATGGTACCCAGATCAGATTTACCAGACCATTTAATATTTCGTTGAAGCCTAGGAGTTCTAGTAATGGTGAACTAATATAAATAAATAGGTATTTGCTTCTTGTCTCTTACATTGTCCATTGAATAAGAACTCTCGATAGTAGACTATCAGTCACAAAATATAAGGATGTCAAATATGTAGAAGACAAGTAAAATTTATACAAATAAATAAAATTGGAATGTCTTTTTGTAATATTTAAATAACCGGTTTTTACTAGATGCATACACAGTACATTTACCAAAATATGATTAATTACAATTTTAGTCTCACTACTAATTTAAAATACCGACTAAACTCTGGAACCGATTTTGACGTAACTTTTACTAGCAGATAACTGATGACATAAGGAGTAACTTAGGCTACTTTTTTAGACTAGCTTCGCCCTGCGGCGTTACTCGAGGTTACAGCAATACCGCGGTGTTCAGATAGTAACTAATAAATTGATACTCTAATTATTCTAAGAAATGGGTAAAAGTTAGACAAGGGATTTAAAAAGAACATTAGTTATAAAAATTAATATCAATGTATGTTATTAATTAAATATAAAAAAGTTATAACCTTACCTATTCATTCTTAAAATGGCCCATATTGAAAAACGTTTAACGAAAATTGTTTAAAATTTGTAGTCTATTGACACCAAATACAATATTACGGCGTTCTATAGTCACTCACATATTTTTCACGGCTATAGAAGTTACCACATTAACATGCGACCCCATTAGTAATAGTTCATCACAATGGTTATGGTAGCAACGAGTCCATCAGACTCTCCATCGCTGAGCGACATTTGGTGCGGCCGTTCTAAGCTCCGATCGTGCCGCATGCTGCACGTTATCCACTCAGCGTTGCAATACTCAACAATAATTGACTATTGAAATTTTAACCTATATCTAGCTAAATAAACATTCAATCGTGAACCAATATACTCAATAATGGAACTGTAAAACAATTGTTAGCCAACGTTACTCGGCGTTGGTTTCGCCTATTCAAATTTTTCGATAAATCTTCGCAACCACCAAAAGATTTATTAGACACCCCAAGAATAAAACATTGATTTATAACAGTAAAGTCGCGACTAAAATCTATAGGTATCCAAGTACGCCCCAATTTATATTAGATTTATAGCAGGATGTGGTATGATGATATTCCTTTTCAATTAGCAGACAATGAATATAGTAGCCGAGTGGCGTTCAAGCGCTTGCACGATTCGATACGCAATATCGATACGAACAACAGCCGATGGCTCCATTCATCATTATTATAAATGTGCCACACTCACTTATTTACGGAAATCGATATTTTTTTCGGTATCGACTTTGAATGCTCTTTTTCGACACATCGATAAACGTAACGCTATTGTGGTGGATGACCCCGGTATTGTGCTCGATGAGCAGTGGCGGCCCGCTGAGCATACACTCTCCCGATGTCAGACCAGCTAGGAAAAGAACCATTAGTTCCGCGTCTACATTATATTATTGTAATTATTGATTATAGCAGGTCACGGCTATTGGTGAATACGGTTTGTAAAACAGACCGTCTTATTAATGATAGCAAACTCTTTTGTTGAATTATGATTAGTTTAATTATCAATAACAAAAGAAATAAAAAGTGTTGACGCGTTGTTAATGTTTTATCTGTCGCTTTTTTTACTATGCAATTACTCAATCCATGAAATGATAGTATGACGGTATGTTAGAAATGGTAGCGGCTAGCTGCAATATTGATAAACGTCGGTGAGCAATCAGTGGCCGGGCAATTTGCAAGCGATTGTCCGTGGCGAGATGCGAACACACGCAAATTGGAAGCGGTGCATGTTCAAACAGAAACTGTTTAGAGCTCTATCATAGTTAGCGGTGGCTTGCACGCATTACTTAGTTCACACACTCTTAACTAATGACAGTATTTCTGTAAATTGTGAATATGGATACTGCAATCTACGTTTTAACATAAGGACTACGCAAGATAACATTTCGCCTATTTTTTGCCATCTGAATACAATGTGTATTCAAAGCCTGTTAGGCATGTGTATTATTGTATAACCGAAGGCAATCGTGAAGGAAGAGAAGGGTCTCACGAGGTCACACATAAATATCTAATGAGAAATACGATTGCGCAAGAAAATGATATCGATATCAATTCGATATTCGTTTCAAAGCTCGCAATCACGAAAACAAATTTGCGTTCATTTCCTTTCCCTTGGAACAAACGTACAGCGAATCCGACGTAGCAATATCTTTTATAAGGCGGTAGATCGTAATGGAAACCATTTCTCATCAATTTTCTAAATAAAGGCGCACAGAAGCCAACGGATAAAACAAAGCGCGAGCGCTCACGACATAGATTGAGCTGAATTATCGCTTTACCGCAGAACACAATCTACCCTCCGACTGCGAGCTATACCTACATACATACCTGATACTACTTGTACATGTATCCGGATTCGTTGTGAATACCTATATTGTCCGGTATCGGAGCGCCGAGCCCGACCACCTTGTGCACTCAGCCCGGGACCAGATAACAGGTGTGAATTATGTTAAATCTAGACAGTTTTTCTCTCTTTTATCAATTTACTACCTCACTAAGTACAACGTTTGGGTATGATCAAGTTTAAACAATAACTTTTTTACGCAATCAGCTTTACTAACTTCAAAATCATTCACGTTATTCTTATGCTACTCGTAAATATCAACTTGTATTCATTTTACTTCAAATGAAAGGTGGCTGATAGCCAATTTTAATTGCTTGAGTTGAGCCTTCTAGAGATAATAACTACATTGCGCATAGACAATGGGGGGTTACAAAGTCAATGTGTCAAGTATGTACAACTAAATACGTTCAACTGTTCGTCACAACATACGTTTTTCATGCATTAGTCGTCACTTGTGCTTGTAATCAAATTATATTTAATAGCAACTATTATGTCATTACTACAGCGATATTAATACTTTTAAATAAAAGAATTGCTGTAATTTCAGCGACAGGGTAATCAAAATGTCGTGTTACAAAACCACCAACAATTTCGGTGAAAGTATGACGCTAATTCGTATAAAATGACAAATGGCGTCATTCGTTCGGAATCTTTTACTCAGGAACTGAATAATAAGACCAAAACAAATAGCTTACAATATATATAATGCGTATCGCATAAGCTTGTGCCCTTAGGCCTAGTTCATACAAACATATTAAATATTAATGGCCGTCTGTAAGAGGAAAGTCATGGGCCATTAAAGAGGATGTAAGATGTACCTCCAATCCAGAAGCAGCTTGTGAAAAGTGCTATTTAAAGTACCTCGGGTGTTAATCGGGAAATGTAATGTAATCATAGCACCTGATAGCCCGTTACAAAGATAGTGCAAAAATGGAAAAAAAACAAGCTCAAATTGTCTCACAGAAAATGCTTTAGCATAGCGCAACTAAAACTTAGCTCTCAGTTAAATGTTTGGACTGGTTAAAGAATCCAATAAGAAGTATAACTAATTCCTATTTCTAATCGACGTTGTTCATCACCATATTTTAGATATAGGTGGTCTGTAACCATTATCCCACTGTTTGCTGTCCAACTGTTCTAGTCTCTTGCTAAGAAAAATACAGAAAAAACTCTTAATTATAAACTTTTGTACAAATATTCTGCAAAAATATACATTTTTAGAATATAATTATGGCCTACTTTTCATGGTCAATTAATCACGCAATGCGTGTAAGGAGGCATTACTGACTAAGCAATAAAGTGTTAAATAGCTCTAAGAAATAGTAAAATCAAACATACTTATTGTTATCGTTTGACCTTCACCTACTAGCATGTTTTGCACGTTTACTAATTAAATACCCATATGGGGACAATCGCATACTTATAGGACTCTATGAACATTAATGTCGTCCAACCGCTATGTAGACACACGCTAACGACATAATATTTAGGTGGAAGAGCCGCGTCATTTCAGCCTGTCTTCTGAAATTACTTCCTCTCTAATGAGATCAGAAGAGAATGCATGGTTAGTTTGGTTTTGAACGTTAACCTGTTACTCGCTTACTATCCTCAACATTTTGCAAGAAGTGGTCATTTAAGCGAAAATTCTATTCGTGATTACGCTCTTTGTTTTGTTCTTAGCCAGGAAGTGTGCGAAGTAGAACACTATACATATCAGGATTAAGCCCAGTTAAATACTTTGCAGTTTTTGCAAATTTCTGAGAAACCAATGCACCTAAGTAAAGACTTGTTCTCTGAATACACTGCACTGTTATGTTTTTTTTTTCTGTTTCACTTTCTTCGTTCAGTCATAATTCAAAGCTTTACTAGTACGTCAAAATATTTCAGGTTATCTGGTTTGAAAAAGATATTATTCATAAAACTGTCTATTTATACTACTAAATTATGAGAATTCATTATCATCGCCTGACTTTCATTTCATTTCAAATTATTTAATTCGACTAAATAAGTGTAAACGGTTTTCTAAACATTTTTGATTTCCTTTAACAAATGAATATAGTATTTAACTAAACATCGAATGAAGTTCAAAAGGCATATTTATAAATGAAGGCTAAACTAATTTTCAACGAATATTTTGTCGAATCTCGAAAAATTTACCTCGGTGGCGCAATGGTAGCGTACACGACGGTTGTACTGGAAACCTTGGGTTCAATTCCCTAGTCGGACCATATATTTGTGTGACCTGACAATATTTGTTTCGGAGGTTGGGGGTTAATATGTATAATATGTGTGTATTTACAAAAAAAAAGTATGTTAGTATTCTGGCAGTCAATCTAGCTGTGATAGTAATGCTTATTAGACGAATTCTTTATAGACAAACCAAGAATAAGAGGTATATAAAATACAGTTATAACCATATACTAAGATAATAAACACTCATTATTATCGTCTAAAAGATCTGAATTACAACGTGCCATAAGTGTTCATAGAATAAAAATCTTGTAAAATACACCCACACGCGTGTTAAAAAGATTGAACCGGTACAATAAACAACATGGAACCATTAAATGTCCGTTTAATCAGTTGTTTCGTTTCAAATTAATAGTAAACAGTTCAATAAGTTGTGTCGATAAAGTGAACATGGCCTGTTTATCTGTCGCCATAAAACTTCAACGGTGCATTTATCAAGTTTACTCATTTAATTGTCTGTAAGTTCAACCTTATTCGTCACTTGATGATAGCGACTTTAATATTTATTAGTCTTCCTATAAAATAAACCGCTATGAACTTATTTAATGTCTAAGTAAAGAGCTACACCAAAATAAATAAACCCGAACTAAGCAGAGTTTGTATTAGGGTTAAACAACTGACATAAATACATATTTACTTTTTATTTTGTAAATACCTACATATTATACATAGAAAACACCCAAACTTCGTAACAAATATTTGCAGATCATACAAAATTTGGTCCAACCCGGGAATAGAACCCGAGACCTCTTGAGGCTCTTGAGGCTCTGCCTGCAGAGCAGTCGCATACGTTACCACTGCGCCACCGAGGCAGTATTGTAACTCTGAAAGGCAATGCTAATTGTCTGTGCGAGAAAAAGGCCGGCTTTTAGGTCACAAGAAGGGTCGATGAGTTCATCCGATTAATACCTAATGATTTCAAGGTATTCGTCTAAAATGCCCGCGAGTAAAATATCACGATGTTCGGAATTTCAAAACAGGTAGCAGATGCCACCAAATCAACATAGAATTGAATTAAGTGTGTTCTACGAACAATTTTAATTACAAATGAAACTGTTTGAATTAATTTAACTGGAAGTAATTAAATAAACAAAAGATAATGGCTCCATTATTTTTTTCCATATTTTTATGGGAATCGTTAAAATACATTATGGTGTAAATGATTGTTATTTTACGTAATGTAGTTTCAGGGTTGACGAAGCTTTCTATATTTACGAGTAGGACCTGTGTTGCTCAGGAGCATGATTAGGTGTAACATCTATATAGTTGGCCTCCAATTTAACCAGATAAAAAACTCAACTGAAAAATCTAGTTCTGAAAAATAGCAAAAAGAAACCTCACATCAATCAGACCGCATAAAATATGGAGAAAAAAGTTACATAAACCATATGTGTGGTCTTTTATAGACTACAGCGACTGATTCGTGCCTCTAGTCAGAGTTTGGAGCTATTTAATTGCGTACACCGATGCGCTCCTCAGTGACTGGCGTAACCGCATTTATAATTGACTGTTTCTAAATAAAAATGATGAACGCAAGACAGGAAATATTTATAGCTTGACATGTATGAAAGTTAAATAATTTGTGATAAGACAAAAGAAAATTGCACAAGACTTTATCATGCTGCTGTTTTGATGAAGTGCCTTAAGTTACCTCCCGTCACTTTCATCCAGAAAACTAGGTGATTTCCTGTCAGCGCGGTGAGAGATGCCAACACGTAAATGGAAGACTCGGATATGCTGCATTCGGTCAGACTACACATACACATTTGTAGCCTGATTTTTTTTTCCTTTTCAACCACTGCTAGAAATATTGGGCGCTGGAGAAGAATTTTCTGAGATCAACAAGAAATGTGGGTAATTGTTCTCAGGCGTTTTTTTTGATCACACTAATAATAAATGCCACAAAATAATTTTTACCCAATATCTTAGTAATGTTGCTGTTGTTTACGTACTTATAACTTTCAAGTATATTTATTTATTTATTACATGTTACTGTGAAATCCCGAATATTAACCTTATGTTTTATCAGTCAATTTCAGGATATACCCACATAAATTGGTAAATTTTGTAAGAACTCTCAATAAAGAAAAGTTTTTCCGGCTTTCATCATAAGAATTTAGTGCATGCTCAGTTTTACCAGTAACGACTGATAAATGTTGGTTTCAGAAATAAAACATCCATTTAAAATCATCTAATCCAAATGATTCTATAACAACAAAGGCAAATTGGCGCTCGGTAGACACTACCTTGGTACGCTTGCTTCGTCCGTTCGCCTTTCCCCGTCACGTCCTATCATGGTCACTGTTCTAATTTAACCTAACTTACATGATTCAGTAAAAATTTATATATGATATAGGTATGTAAGAAGAAGTAAATACGTTTTTGCTACCACGAAAATGCAGGAGTATATTTAATTTCGCAAAAATATGCTAAATAAAAGTAGACGTGCTTATGACATGTGACAAAGGGATGTAATTTGCAAAATTGACATTTACCATTAGGAGTAGTAAATCTGAGGTTTTGAATGAAAATGTTAAGATTTATCTTAGTTCGGGCTTTTACTGTAACATATTTACTCAAACTTATGCTAATTTAGTCCCCAACCCGCACTTGGCCAGCGTGGGGACGTATGGCCTTAACCCTCTTCTGAGAGGAGACCCGAGCCCATCAGTGGGATATTGTGGGTTGTTGATTGATATATAAGTATATTATAATGTCTGAATTATAAATAGATATGTTAATTAGTTACGAAGAATATTGTGAGATTAAGAATATATCATATTTTTTATCATTTAAGTAACATTTTTCAACCTGAAAATACATTATTTTATGCAAATTAAAGAGATCTAATAGATACTGTATCTATATTACCTATGTTTCTATAAAATATGTAGATTTTCTGCACCATTTTAAAAGGTTGAATATATTAACCAAAGTATTTTATTTAAAATGCAGAGTCTAATATTTTTTTTACACCTCTGTGACTACTACACGTAGAATCATTATGCATTTTTTTTTTTGGATATGGCAATCTGTGCCGATGTCGACAATTCTGCCAATGACATATGAATGTAAGAGATTAGTGTTAAAAAAAAACAATGATAGCAAAGTGAAGAAGGAAGAAGGAAAACTGATTAAAGTTTAATGGAATTACAACGTGCATTTTATTTTAAAACTAAGAAGCGCAAATGTTTTTCAATTGACGTTTCACTCATGCGTGTACTTGTATCCTCTAAATACGATAATGAAATATAATAAAGCATTGAATCATAATTGCAAGATTTTCTGTTTCTAAACGTAAAGGAAATACTAATTTTAATGCTCAAATTTACTGTAGTGAAATGTTACACCCTAATATAAAAATGACTGTATATTTACCTACTATATAAATCATTATTTGAAGTGCTCCGGCCCTCGACATAGACCTCGGATTGTACATTGACACAACTTTCAGCTGGCGAAAACAAGTAGCATCCGTGTGACAGAAAGTCACAGGCTCGTTGCGGGCCCCCCACAGACTGAAGAACATCCTTCCATCTGAAACTAAGCTTGTTCAGACCCTAATATTCCCAATAAACGACTATGGTGATATGTGTTACTTTGACCTGAATGCAGATCTGCTCAATAAGCTTCACCGTCCTCTCAACAATTACATTCCATTCGTTTTTCATTTAAGCAAATATGATCATATATATCAGCATCGCTCCAATTTGAATTGGTTTCCTATCCGCATACGCAGACAGATACGAACACTGACTACTCTATACTCTTTACTGTTTTCTCCGGATTCCCCTGCCTACTTAACCACACAACTATAGTATTTAGATACAAACCATGCTAAGAACCTTAGGTCTTCAAACAATCTACATCTTCACTGTCCCACTCACAGTTCTGACTTTGTACACTCCACTTTCCTTATACCGTCTGCTTTGAAGCGCGCTCCCTCTCGGTATCAAAATGACAAAATCACGACAAACTTTAAAATACCTGTTGCGGAAACATTTTCTAAACACACTGTCAGATTCTTTAATTTTATATTCTCCCCTTCTAAATTTTATATTATGTATATTTATATATGTATAATTGTAAAAATATGTAATTAAACGCTTATTTATTATATTAGTATTACTTATNTTCTAAATTTTATATTATGTATATTTATATATGTATAATTGTAAAAATATGTAATTAAACGCTTATTTATTATATTAGTATTACTTATTGTATATTTATATATATTTTCTATTTAAATTACAGTTATTTATGTACATCTACCATGGCTAACTTTGCATCGCCTTAAGGTCGACTGGCAGAAAATGCCTACGTCATTAAGACGGGCTTTGCCAATTTTGTACATAAAGATTTAAATAAATAAATATATATATGAATAACTGTCATGTTTCACTGCTGAATAAAGACGTGCTCTTTACATACACTGTAATTACACTTTTTTTTCTATTTTACATATTACATACATTACATAACAAAGTTGGCAACCCTACGGGTAGGTGTCAAGTACGTAGAAACGCGGCATTTTCCGGAGTGGGCGCGTAACCGGTGGGCAAGTCGTAACGCATCGGTTATCTACGCATCATTTCCAACTAAGAAATGTGGAGTCTAATGTGACAACATGTTGGCCGGTAGCGACCAGTAGCATTTTTATTACATGTGACTCTTGATGTCGCCCGCCAAATTGAGTCCACTTGATAATAAGATTTACTTTTGGTCCTACGTTGAGTATGTCACTAAACACTTGATTTTGTTAAAATTTTATGGGTGTTGTATGAGTGTTTGAAACTTTACAATAGTCGAGCATAGTTTCATACTTATAAAGTCCGTAATAAAGCCGGTCTCTCATCTCTTTTTTAACCGTATAATAAGTTTAAGGCCATCACTTGTCTACAGGAAATCACAATTACAAACGTTTATAATTTTCAACAATTTCAAACGCTTATAACTTTAACGTCCTGAACGTTACTCAGGTACTGAATATAGAGATAGGTGGTTATCAACATTATTCCTTTTATTTCATGCACTTTGAAGCAATAAACTCTAGGAATGATACCGCGAAAAACAACAATAGGTTAGTGCGTTAAGCATGTAACGGCGCTGCGTTTCAACGCTGTTTGTCAAGGCTCAAGGCTCTTGATACTCAATCACTCAGTTTTCGCCTTACAAGCAACAACACCAGCAGTTAATTTAACTAAAGCTATAGGAACCAGCTAGGTAACAAACATTAGATTATAGTGTCGAAGTAACCTGAAAATTGTGTCACGGAAAACAGTACCCACATAGATTTTATTTCTGCAAAATTTTAAGAAAAAATTTATGTGCTGCGTTTTTATTTAGCGAACCGTTGAAGGTACAAAAATAAAGTGTCAATTGAGTTTCGAAATATTTATCACATGAAAGAGCATTAGCACAAAGGTATTTTGATTGATCACGAATCAATGTGATTATTATTGGATAAAAGACTAGAAATATTTGTGTAAGAACTCATTATAAAAATGAAAATTACATTTACCTTCTTCAAATAGCACGTGAAAACAGAAGTCCGTCAAAAGCAGTTAGTTCTGCTTGCGGCTTGACTGTCCCAGTAGCGTGTCTAATAGCCAGACACCTGCGGGAACTTTAATGGGCAGTAATCGGGCTCTGTCTTACTCCGCCATGTCTGATGAGCGCTGTCCAGTGTTGGAGCACCCCTAAGGCGTATACCGCACATGTGTTATCAAGCACCTCGAACTGTTACCCAGTTAATTTTCAACTGCCCTTTTTCATATTTACCTACTTGAAATATTGACTCAGAGTAAAAATAAAAAAATCAACCTCTTTATCACCAATATATTTGCAATTATAACGCCCAACTTTTCTAATTTTTTTGTTTTTCAAGTGTTACCGATTTTAATTCCTCTGCCTCATAACTGTGATAACTATACAAGCAAGCAACTATGTTATGATTATGATCATATTTCTATACATTGATTCTTTATTAGCTTCTATTTCTTGCATAGGTAATTAGGTATATTCTAGGTATGTAACAACACAGAGAAATGTTCAGCTTTTGTTTTTAACTATTTTACTCAATTATTGTTCTATGTCAAAAACATTAGACTTCAAAATAAATATATTCAAAAAATATATGAAAAATTATGTGTAATTTACAAATAAGTATGTAGGTTCTTATAAGAAAAAACTAGCTTTGGCGGCGGCTCCGCTTATTTGTCGGTTATCGTAGTAAAGAGTAGGGAACCTACGTCTTTCCTCAAGAATCAAAGTATTTTCATGCCAATTTTCATTAAAATCGGTGCAACAATTTGGCCGTGGAAGCATGACTACGGATAGACATAATTACTTTCACATCTACAATATAAGTATGGATGTACAAGTACGTACGTAGGTATAATGTTACCGATCCATTGCACTATTTCCTTATAAAATTAACATGATAATGCAATGTTTAAATCATTAAAAAATGCAAAACAGTTGTAATGGCTACCATAGCCATTTATTACAGTAACTTATGGACCAGAACACTTATCGTATATTAATGGCTATATTTTCTTATGCGAAATAAACGCAATGTAAAATATAGCTCCTCCGGCATTGCTATTGGAATTGATTACAAGCCTTTTTATAGCAACTGCGACTTTGAAATACCTAAATACACTTCTCATCAAAAAAATCGGAATACCTCGCACATAGATGTTCAATTTATAAACGATCATGCGATGCCCTATGCACATTTTACTGGCGAGGAGTTCATAATGCTCGAGCCCACACTGCGGCCGTCGTACGAAATTATCTCTATGAAGTTGGTATCTCGGGTATGGAAATGTCAGTAAGGAGTCCTGATATTAATCTAATAGAACATCTATGGGCTGAACTAAAAAGACGCATTCAAAGTAGAGATCCTGCCCTAGAGACTCTTGGTCAGATTGCTTGAATGTTATCCAAGAATAATGGGAGAACATTCCCTATCACGTGGTCGTGACTGATACGATCGATGAAAAATCGAATTTAAGCAGTCATAAGAGCTAGAGAAGGGTATACGTGTTAATGAATGAATTATTTCTAAACTTTTTTCTTTTCAATGTATTTTTTTGCCTATGTCCTTCATACTCCACATAAGATAAAAGTGATTCATTAAACCAAAAGGAAAGTCTATCAAAATTTTATTTGAATTTCGAACATTTTCATTAGTTTTTCAAAACCTTATACCACCTAGTATTAAATAACATTTAATATTTATTGTCAATAATAAACATTTTTCGATAATCGCTTCGGAACATCAATGTGCGAAGTGTTTCGATTTTTTTTGATGAGAAGTGTATTTTAATGGACGTCAGAAAGTGCAAAAAATAAGTAACAAATAAAAAAGTAACAGTTTTGGTTCTCTCTCTGGCAATTTTCAGATTTTGCACAATCACATGTGCTTGAAACTGTAAACCGCATTTACATCAAAACTTGTTACAGAAAATTTATCGGATAAACAATTGAAAGTCTTATTTTAAATTTTCGTATTCATTTGATGGGCCAAGCTACCAGCTACAATTATGTGTTATTTTTATGGAATAAATACTCTTTTTTTATGTTTAATTGTCTTAAGAGAAAAAAACGAAAGTGTATTGTTTTTTTTTAAAAGTGTTGATTATAATCATATAGATTTTATATAATATCTATAGAAATCAATAAATTCTGAGTGTCTGTTTGTAATATTAAAATAACCGCTTTTTACACGGAGAATATACCAAAATATTTTTTTATATTTTTTTCTGTCTATCTTTCGGCTTGACTGTCTGTCTGTTTGTTCTAGCTAATCTCCAGAATGGCTGGACTGAATTTGACGGGACTCACTTCACTGATAGGTAGCTAATGGTATAAGGAGTAACTTTAGTTACTCTTTTTAGAATAGCTTCACCCCGCGGCGTTTTCCGAAATTGTTGTCGTACCGCGGGTAACACCGCGGGGTTCAGCTAGTGTACAAAAGGGAAGCCGCCTATTACTTCGTAGGTCACTATTTATTACACTAACCAAATTAAAAGACGATTACATGACAACAGCGCCTTAAAGGGTGACCAATCAAAAAAATACATACAGACTTCCTTTTAAAAATGTAATCTGGTGCAAGACGCCGCCGGGGTGAGGTGTGACGGGGTCCGGAGTAATCATCAAATATTCCGTATCTAACTACAACTTTATACCGCGCGTTATCATCGGCGTATAATGAGTTATGTGGTTCTCGCTGCTCGTTTTGTGTCCATCACGGGTATCGGCGAAGGGCATCATCCATCATCCGCTGCGACTAATTGCCTGCTACCTTCTTTCGGTTCTCTTATCCTTTTAATTCGTCCTCAGAACACCTATACGACGTCGGGGCGAGTTGTTACGAATAATTGCTTGCGAGATACGCTGTTGCTAAATTAAAACGTAGGAATAAAAAGTAAATGCATAATGGGCAAGTTACAGGATGTTTACAGCAAACATTTATGTTGAAATAAATATTGATAAAAGAAAGGACTCTCTACAGTTTTTATACTAAGAAAAATAAACATGTAATAAAGTATATAATAACATACTCAATGCAAGACCGCGACCTGCGGTAAACTTTGTCGGCACCAGTAGTATTTACTAACATAGTATTTGCTTAGTAACTCTCATTAGTAAATTTTATGTTTAGCTAAGAAAATTAAGGACTTATTTGAAATACAATACACTGATGCATTTAATGCATTCGATTTCACTACAATAATTAGTTATTGTAGTGAAATCGACATGCAACAAAAGTATAGGTCAGCGTCATCTAGCGAAGACATACGGAAATACAATTCAGTATTAAAAAATCTTGTATCGGGCAGCAAAAGATCACTCTTATATCGATATATCATGCGACATCCCGCCAGGCATAACAACTTAGCAGATTACCAAACATATATGAAAGAATATCCAGTTACAGAAAAACTATTTATGAACCACACAGTATTGTCCCATGTCCCAATCAAGACCACAATAGTCAACGCGATAGAAAGCGGCTAGGCAGCCGCTGAAACCAGTACGACATCGGTCTGTTATTTTTTAAAATTTAATGTTGACTTAAACCTGAAAGATTAAACGATGTTTCTATACTCTTTGTGTAAACACGTACATCCATCGTATCTATATCCAAGTATCCATTTATATTCAGTAACTACCAATAGATACGTATAGATTACATACCTTCAATCTAAATGCGTATGTAGTATTGAAAGGTGTCATTCCTTAGTAGCAATTAACACTTACGAAATAAAAATGTGTATAATATGTTTACTTGGTATTTTGTTACTAGCAACATAATACCTGTTTGTAATATTAGCCCCTGCTAAAAAAGTGTTTTTAGCTATTCAATTGTTTAACTTATTCTTTCGTGACATTGCATCAAATAGGTGCAACAATTTAAGCTAAAGTTTGGGTAATACAGATTATAAAATAAATAAATAAATGTTTCGAACATCTAACACACAACGCCATTTAGTTCCAAACTAAGCAGAGCTTGTATAATGGGTATTAGACGACTGATAAAAATAAATAAATACTTTTTTTTGTAAATACATACATATTATAAATAGAAAACACTCAAACGCCGAAACAAATATTTGTACATCAAACAAAGATTTGGTCCGACCCGGGAAACGAACCCGAGAACGAGATCACAAGCACAGCAATCGCAGACGCTACCGCTGCGGCACCGGGGCAGTCTATTATTCTAGTATTATGACTGAAGGTTATCCTCGGCCTCGTTAGTCTTACGGCTAGCGTATGCGTCTGCCAATCAAAAGGGGTTCTGGGGTTCGATTCTCAGGTCAGGCTAAAAAGTGTAATTGCCTGAAGAACAAAAAAGAAGTTGGCGTGTTTGATGCCCGTACCTCGAAGAGGACGTTAAGCCGTCGGTTCCTGTTGCTATGAATTTCTATCGCAATCGTTATTGAAAAGTCAGTGCCTTCAAATATACTGACAACTAAATAGTTCAACTTTCGAATTCAATTCGCCCTCAGGGATGCGGAGGTCCGATGCCTGTCGTTCCCTGTAAAAACTGATATTGAGATAAAGCCGGTTGAATTAGGAGCGGATACTAAATAATACTGGAAATAATAAAGGCTAAGAAGCAGAGACTAAAGATTAAAAATAAAAATATACTTCAGACATGTAAGGCACAACGCCAACTAGTTCCAAACTAAGCAGAGCTTGTATTATGGGTAGTAGACAACTAGTATAGATACTTATGGATATTTTTTTTAAATACATACATTTAATGCATAGAAAACACATTTAATATATATATATATATATATATAAAAACATTTTCTAAGAGTTAAATTTTCTTTTAAAACTATACAAATGCCTCTAGTTATTGTCTCTCTTCTTGTATATGCAATCCTTTGCGTGTAATAAATTATATTTAAACTGCTCCATTAAACGCTATTAACTATCTACGGTCTTCCACATCTTCGTAATCACCTATTGGAATCCTGAAATCGTGCTCAACTAATTTCTTTCCGATCCTTGGATTATTGGCAGTAGTGGCGGTTAGTCACGATCGAGAGAACGAGATCTATTGGCATATAAAAGCATATTTGAGGGCAGCACTAGGCACAATAGGCATAGAGGGTTTGGGGTCCGGATGGCGTAAGAAAGCGGTTCCCGGATCCCCCCCGTCTCAGGCGCAGAGTGGCACACCGTGGTGGTTTAGTGGGTAGTCTGGCTGGTGTCAGTCAGGAGTCCCACACTAAGCGAACCCCCTGTACCCGCAGGGGGGGGAGCGAAGTGCGTAAAGGCAAGCCACCACGTCAAAAAAAAAAAAAAAGTACAGCACTATCCATCAAAAGGGGTTGCTCGATTAAGTGTCGGTTTGAGTTTTATTCGCTCAAGGGCGACTGAGAAGTAAAGGGTACAGTGGAAGGAGTAGGAGGGATTCGTGTGAGCCCGGCGCCGCATTAATCATTAACATAGCCTGCTTAATGACACTGCCGAAATGGGACGAACAGTGACGTTCTTTGACGATATCGATGTTTCTGCTGGAACTTAACTGGTTCAGACTGGGATCAATTTTTCGTTATTCATGTTGGACAATCGAACAAAGGTCCCGATTTCATTGTAATGCATAATGCATTCAATAGCAGTCAGGATATTGATGGGAGCAAAGCTTAAAAAAATTAAAATATTTTCCTTATTAATTAAGTGATTAAATACCTCGAAAATAATAATAATAATAATTTATATCGCCGTATACCACATATTGTATAGTAAAAATATAAGTATTTTGTATAAACGTGCAGCGATCTTATAACTATAGCAACAGCATTATTATAGGAACATAATTACAAAGTAATTCAATTATTATTGTACCAGATTATATTTCCCTTCACTTATACCTATACAACCTACACAGTAAAATGTAAAATGTTCTTGATTTTAACGAAATTACTCCCTCAATCCTCTGAAAGGAAACTCTTAACCATGCAAAATTTAATTTCACATACTTCACTACGAAATCGACAACGTTCACTGCACATCACTAACATCGATATTAGATGTCGCTATTAACTCCGCAAAACGTAATTAATCGAATAAGTTTATGATTGATATAACCAGTTTTGCGGGGTGCTTAATTCACTTTCCCAATTCCTGAGGCCCAAGTCGCTTTTATAAAGTTATCCTTTAAGTAAATTGATTGGTTCCATCGCTACTTAACTGATTTTGTAATGATTCAATTCTATTGTCGATAATATTAAATTGAGGAAGCGTGAGTGAGCAGTGAAACTTGCCAAAAGGAAGTCTATAATATTATGAACCTTCTTTAAATCTGTGTAGGGTTAATTCTACTTTTAATTGATTTAATTAATGTGATAACCCCATGAACGAACAAGATAGCCTGACAGTTGAAGTTAAAATAATTAGGTAAATTTTAGGCAACACCTCGGCAAAACATATCTGTTTCAAAAGTGGATGACTTGGTAGTTGATCTATTTTGCATTTTTGTTTTTCTTTAAGATTTCGATCCGGTCGATACAGTATTTGTGTCAAATATCTGAAACAAGTGGATTATAAGCTGCAATAATATAAACTTATGAACTGTAACCAACTCCTTATATATAATTAAACTGGGAAAAGCAGATGCTATAAATCTGATCCAAATGAAAGTACTAATAGTTCAATGAAATAATCGCCTTAGTTAAATAATGAATTAATAATATCTACGCTGGTTTTAGTTTATATAAAACGTAATAAAAATAAGCCTTTCCAAAGTCTCCTTATTATATAATTGCTCATCTAACCGAAAATATTTATTTAACACGTGGTGATCGAGTACCCCTAATGCAGTGGCATGAAAAAGAGGTGTAAAAGTGAAGGGAGGATTACTGAGGCGCGGGGGGGTGAGGGGAAGCAATTTGTAATATTTCACGAGCCAGTAGACCCTTATTAACTAGGCGTGCAAAAAATCGACGCCGCAGAAGTGCTCAACCTTTGATCGTAAGTGCAAAAGCGAAATTACGATTTTAATTCTGGTTTAAAATTGTCTTTTTTCAGATAATTATCTTTTAAATAAGCTCTTTCATGATATCGAAGTCATACAACTAGATATTCATATTAGTGACTTATTTTGGTATATATATCAGGCGTTACTTTTGAGCATTATAGGGGGCTAATCGAAATAAATAAAAATCGAATCAGTACACATACTTGCTGTTGAATTTTATAACTTTAAGCATAAATCACATGAGTTTTTGGTATCATTATTCCAACACCAACACATAAGAAAATGTTTTGTTTTAGTCTTGCGAGCAATATTGACATAAAAGTGGAAATCAGGTTACACAAAACTACAGTTACACAGACTTTCTGACAACAATTGATTTAAATTTAAGGTTTAGCGTGTGTAAAAATTACAAGTTTAAAAAAAAGAAAATACCACTATCACTTAGCGTGAAAGATATTTTAATATCTTAAAACTGGAGGGTTTGCTAAGATCATGAGTAGAACAGAAACAAGGTGAAATGACGTCTAGAAATATTTCATCTGAAAAAGGATAGGAACCTAAATATGAATAAACACATGAAGGACTCCTAGTCAATTTCGGTCACAGTCGTTGGCGAACCCTTAGGTTGAGACCTGCCAACTACGCAGGAGTTATTATAGTGTACAAATATGTGCGCAAACACAGGTGTACTCTCTGTTCCCTCATTTCATGACCCGATAGGCGCAGACCTACGGCTTTACGTGCTCTCCGAGGCACGGGGGTTAGAAACCCAACTTCCAAGCCCGGACTGTTCTTAAGAATTTCCATAATCAGAAAAATTCAGTAACACTTTTTGGCCCGACCTGGAAATCGAATCCGAGACCTCTGTATCGGCAATCGCATACGCTAACCGCTAGACCAATGAGGCAGTTAATTAAATACACATTTAAACATAATATGAATATACATATATCCATTAAATATAGCGACTATTTCCGTTCGCGATAAGCTGGCTTAACAGAGCGATGTTTTCCATTATCCTAACGTATGTACACGCTTGCCAGTTATCAGTGCCCTTAAAGCTTCAATGAGGTTTCCTTTCATCAGTACACGGCGAATCTGACCAATGTATATCTGCTAGGTTCTGCTCGCACTGGCTTACCCACTTACAGGGCTAAGTGTAATGTGCTAACTAATTATTTTTTTTTGACACCATAATATGTTATTACAGAGTTATAAGAGAGTACATACATATATAATGTACAAAGGACGGTCTTATTACTAACAAGCAATCTCTAACAGGAAACCCGACATATTTATAGTAAATTTAGCAGTGTTTTATACCTATTACGTATTATTTAATGCACTAAGTACTACGTTGTAGTAATGTACTAGTTTTTGAAAATACTGAAATAAAAATTTGTCATGAAGCATTTTCAACCAACCTATTTAAACGAGCTTCCTAGCTACAAATACATACACACTTTAACTCGGTTTTAAAACTGTGATGTACTCCTGGCTAATGCAAAAAGTCGTATCTAGTCAGGGCACAGTATTACAGGGTGGAAAATAACAGGACCGTAGTTAGGTAGGTTTTCGATTGCATCACTACGCAATGAATTTAAAACCTTGAGTTATTATGCTAACATTTTATAAACATTCATGAGATTATTTATGTAAAGTTAACGATATTTGTACATATTCTATTCACCAACAGTTTACCAGCACTGCAGATTTTTTTTTATTTCATACATTAAGAAATCTTATGTAGTTAACATAGTATAATCTACAATTTAACAACAAACACAATCAAAATACATTTTGTTTGTTTAGCGCTTAATTCAACAGTTTCTAACGTCGGCCCTGCGCACTTACGTACTCTATCCGAGAAGCCATTAATCGAGCGGGGAGAGGGCGGGTGACATTTATCTGGTAGACTGCAAGCCACTCAATAAGATCCTCTCAGATAGCCGCACATTACATACAACTTTACGATCGATAACAAACTACTACCTTGAACATATCCAATTAATTATTGGGAAAAACGGACAGATTATAGAGTAAGATAGTGCATATCGGTTGTCTGAAAACCGTAAATTGCTCCGTGTAAGCTCAACTAATCATACTGTTTGCAGGCATGTCTTATATTATTCAGCAATCTCAAATGCAAATCAGCAATGCATTTGGCTCATTTGAAATAGGTATATCTCTTTATTTTTTTAAAGAAATCCATATTCTTTACAAATAAATTTACAAAAAAATTAATCTTCTAATACACAGTTTGTGAATTAGAAGATTATGATTATGTATTGAATTGAACTTTTAAATGTATGCCTTTAAACTATTTAACATTTGAAATTACCCTCGTTTGATTTGATACTGAACATAACTATAATCAATAAAATTAGTGATAGTTCTGTTGTTGTGTCACTTAATTAAACTAATTTAAAACATCTCAGAATTTCTGTTAATTTTGTAAAACGATTTCTAAAAGTATTATGCTTAAATGTATGTATTTAGATGACGTCTATTTTTAGTGTCATACATCTTATTTTAGTCAATTCTCGGTGTTTGGAACGTCGTTTGACAGGAAAAAACTTACTTGTTAGTGAATTTTAATTTACATAATGTATTATTACCCATGTCCGTTGAATATTCGTGCAAATTGAACCATACCAAATACGTAAATAATATTACACTTTTGATAAGCTATTAAGTAATAAAGCTAAGCTAAGTATGTCATGATCTCGTGGAAGTATCTTTATAACTGAATTTTGATTACAACGAATTATTATCACAATTAGACTGACTATTTTTTCGGACTTTTGACACACGTCATTCTGTCCCAAATCAAGCAGAGCTTATACTGTGGGTACTAGTCAACTTATCTAAATACATATATACTCTTTTCTGTAAGCACAGATCGTCGCTTACACAACAATACCGCGCCTATTTTGACTAATTTTCTGAAGGTAACGTTAAGATCTATACAATGATGTTTGTCTTGTCACAATTGTCACAAGGCCAGTATATGCAATTACAAAAACAGCGCGCAAGTCGAGAAACTACTTGTGCGCTATTTTTGTATAAGCGACGATTTCATCATCATCATCATCAACAAAAGCCTTTAATAGACAACTGCTGGACAGAGAAAAATAGAAAGGAGATTTTCACTTATTATACCACCCTGGCCAGATAGATTGGTATTGAGTTTGTTTCAAGTATTTATTCTCTTAGACATATTATTATTGACTAATCTCACACACAATTTACTCTTGTAAACACATTTAAAGAGTTCCTACTATCAAGAACCAAAATAAACACATTTATTTGTTCCCTTCAAATGAAAAATGAAAGAGTTTCAGTGTATATAGGCTAATCACTTTAAACTGTAGGTATACAAGGGGAAAACGGAACGCCCTACCAAATGACTTAATCATAGGTAGAAACAACCGTTTAAAATACATATACGTAGATGGTAATGCATTTTTACTTTGTTAAGGTTCCATAACTTTGTTATTTCTATGAAAATGAACCCTTTGGCTACAGCAATAGAGATTATTTTGAATAAGTCGGCGCTAAGAGTAACTTTGTCATGGTGAAGTAGGTAGGGCGGGCCGCCCAAACGTTTAGCAACCGTTTAACGAAAGCCTCGAGGTGGGTGTCGGGACACACCCCTGCCTCAACCTCTGTTCATCCATATTTCATATTATGTGAGCCTATGGCACGCTTAACTGTTTTACCTACAACTATCCCAATGATCTACATATGTATATGGATAAACATACTATGTACTTTTTTTTAAATTTTGTAGGTGATAACATTAAACATGTTAATTCCGGTGCTTTATGTTATGTGTAATTTGCATTTATTTCGAAGTAAGAAAACTGAATTTGAAAAGGAAATAATACGAATTTTGAAAGGGTTTTCAAGGGGAAATAGTACGAACAATGAATTGTCGGTGGCGAAGAGTATGTACCTATGTATGTCCAGCAAGGCAGGATTAAAAACGCGAGTTTTTGTAGGGATAAAGCTGTCGAACATCACCAAAATCAATCGCAACGTGAGCGTCGTAGTTTAAAAAGAAATACACATAACCACAGTAAGTTTTACCATATAAGAATTTTAATTCTCTAAGCATAGCAATTACTTATTATTTGAACTTTTCACAAGATCTTAAGTCGAAAAATGATAACTCAATTTTATATACTATATGCAATTCAGAGAATTGTAAATACCTATATTATTATATAAGACTATATTTATTTATTTAATTAAAAACTGATAAAGACCAACACGTATAAGAAAATAAGTAAATTCGATTTGTTTTCATTAAAATTATCAAATCGTTTAGCGTGTTAAGAACGTTGTACAAGATTGTAGAAATTTTGACTACTATAATAGTAATATAAGCTTTAAACTCATACATACAGTTGGTAAATAATTCATGCGTCAGTTAACAGTGAACGTGCCGAGCAGCGCGTATACTCCTTCCAATTTAAAATGTCATTTATTTCTACGAATGCAACGTCGCTATTTACTGTATAGCGCGCCATTCCTTGATATATACCATCCCTTCCATATTATTTTACGGGGGTATAAAATAGGTACACGAGAGATTCTTGTAAGCTTCAAATTATGTTTCTCAGAATATTGAGGGCAAACGAGTCATCTCATGGTACATACTAACTTAGTTTTGCCTTTTCCGTTGCATAATATTGTACAGGTAATTTGACGATCTAGACAAAGAATTAGAAGAAGTAAAATTGAGATCGTTTTTTGTTTTTTCGAAAGACGGTCCCCATTTCATGTTATCCACATTTTTTATAATTTTTATCATTAACTCCATCACGACGAAGACTTGAAGACTCGAAGACTTAGAATTGAAGACTCGAAATACTTGACATTGGCAGAAATAGCTGATCCGGCTGATTGCCATATCATCAAAAGAAGAAGAAGAAGTAAAATTTATAAAAATAACATTAAATATATTTGTGAATAGACTCGTGAAAAGGATTTATAACTGAGAAAAAAATTTATGGATTTAAGTCTAATGAGTAGGTATGTAATGCAAAAACGAAACTTATATCGTTTTCGAGTCTTATGTGGTTTCCTTTATTTCATTTGAATTTAAAAACTTCTGCTGAATATCCGAAACAAATCATTTCGCAAAATGTATGGATATCATCATCATCAATATCGTCTTGTTTCCCTTTTCCCAATTTAATTGGGGACCTGAAATCAGTTTTCATCTTTCATTATACTTGATCACTCACTTACGTGCACTCATTTATTTCATTGCGACATATTTTTAGGCTTTGTATTATGATCGGCCGTTTATGTAGCTGACAGAAACTGTCCATAAGAATATTAAAATACTGCAAAAAATCTGTAACAAAAGTTAACTGCTAAACTAGGTTTTTTTTTAAATTTTAATTTAACCGCCGTATTTTACTTTTGACAAAAGCAAAGTAATTAGTAGTTAGATAAGACGTCATAAGATTTATATAAAGTGTATAAAACTATCCATTAAAATGACAAAACAATGGTTTATAGTTTCGCATATTAATTTTTTTACTTTTATTTCTATTTTAAGCCTACGCAGCGGGCCTATTTAATTAGCTAAGAAGATATACTTTATAGCTCTGGCTTTATAAAGGTTTTTTATTACTGCTAATTACTGTTACCGTATCTCATGGTGTGCATGTTTTCAATGTTAGTTTCGAGACTTCGTCATGAATCCAGTTCGTAATTAAATAAAATGTATAAAATACTTACAGAAATGTGTGTTTTTAAAATCTAATAATATTTCATCGACTTCTTTAAGTTTCCTGGAAAATGCACTTTTTGTTCTATCTACAAATTTCCTCTGCCACGAGCAAATAGCCAAGCCATTCTCAGAAGATTTTTTACACACCAATAGCGTTTCATTTTTACATTCTAAAATCAAAATCAGTATAATTGATTCCACAGAATAAGTACAGGTGAAATTAATTTTAGAAGGTTTTAATGAATTAATTTTAGCAAGCTCACATTTCATTTCTATTTATTGTGATTAAATTTTATTTATTGTTATAAAAACAATTTTTATATGCAAGTGATATATATTCACATAAACTTATTTATAATATTTGCAGTTTTGCTTACTTTATTAATAGTATCAAGAAATCTCGGCCGTTGTAAGTTAAAGTGGGGTTGTGTAGCGAATAACGAAGGCGCGTTTGATATGTTAATTTATATAATTCGTAGCTTTCGCTGCTTTTACCAGTTGTTCCAATATGCACTTTCAAAATGTGCTGTTACTGTTAATAAAAGTGGGAAAAAAATAAAAATCAATGGTATTAGGTCAAAAGAGCTATTGTTATTTTGAATCGTTTTTTTCAGTGTCAATTTTGAAACATAAAATAAGTTAATTAAAACACCACAATAAGGACTCAAAATATTTATATTTGTATTACTTATGTCCGGATAGTAATTTTGCTATCATTATTATCTTTTATGTTACCTACATACGTCATGAAGATATAAGGTATATATAAAAGGATGTTTGGATCTTAATTTCCAGTAAAGAAATGGAATCAGATTTTTTGTAAAAAAAATCCCATTATTTTCGTGTAGGTGTGTACGACAACGTATCAAAACCATTAGCTCCCGCACAAACACGTTGATCCAATGATTAAGTAGTTAAAATCAATTTACAACACTTCTCTCGCGATACAATAATATAATTTTAATATTTAAAAGTGGCAACATTAACCCACGCTCGCTCTTCTTTGATTCCACGTTTTGAATACGAAATGTGAACGGGAAGCGCTCGAAAAGCGACCATGTTGCTTTTAGCACCCTTTAATGGAAAATATTTGAAAATAAAACGGAGCGTCCTGATTAAAGTGTAAATGAAAGTGAATTGATATTTTAGCGACTGTTTGTAGATGCTTTACACGAGGACGATTGTCTATAAATATTAAAGAGGAGAGTTGTTTTTATTTTTGACGACTGTTTTGATTTCTTTTTACTTTAAGGTACTACGTTGTTGAACGTGATCTGCTTGGTGAGTAAATAGCTTGAGACCTACTTATAACAACATAATCTAAATAATAATTAGCTAAAATTATTTTTCTTAAATTTAATCCATTAATATATATTTCACAGCTCATGTCCAAAAGCACCAAAATAATAACTTAAATTAAGATTCCTACTTATTATGTAGTTTTCTGTAACGTTATTTAATTTCCTCTTTCCACACACAATTTACCGAAATACAGACTATGATACTGATTATTGTCGCATTTACTTCAATTGTTAGAATCTTATCTATAGTAGTTTTATTTTCGAACCGTCATAAGCTGCGATTTTTTATTTAACTATCTCGATTCTTAGTAGCATCCAAAGGTCTAGTGTGAATATACGTATCGAAAACAGTTAAGTTAATGGTATTTTATATTAATGTTCTCTATACCTCACACCGAATCATTTTCAATTAGTGGAAAACATCTTTAAAGTATAGGTACTGGATTAGTAATTTTCGTCAAAGCAAAACAGGCGAATTCGTGTTACAAATCCTCAATTAGCGAGTATACAGCTCAGTTTAAGCCGGCGTTTAAATTCGTTAGGAGCGGGCTACGTTGTTTTCACTCGCGGGTTTCATATAGATAATGAAACAGAAGCGACTAACCTCATTTGCCTTTTAGTACCTACATGCCGGTTTTCTTCAATATCTCTTTATTTATAATAACTAGCTACGCCCCCCTATTGGGCAACAAAACCCGTTGGTAATAGTATTTTTTTCTAACCTTCACCTTATAATATGAGCTATCCGCTAGTGAGAGTCCCGTGAAAAGTCAAAAAGAAGTAACAAACTAATTATACTTGGAAAACTGTCATGTAAATTCGGGAGCATTAAAGGAAGAGCGAGCTTAGAGAATGGTTTGCAAAAAGTTCAAAAAATTAATAAATTGTGGCGACATCCACATACAGCGCAACATAAATATACTAAAGCGCCATCTACCGAAGATACACTGAACTATGCAGTAATGTACTACACGAAGAAACTACCAATCCTGCATCGCGCCATAGAAGTTCTCGCGCCGATTAACATATATACAACTTCCCAACATCAACCGTTGGGCAGTGACCCGCCAGGCATGATCACCTCACCTGGTCGGAGGATCCTCCCTTTGTGTTAGAGGGACATGTGATAAAGATCCTCCATAAAATAAAGAATCTGGTCAAATTTAATAAAACTATGTATAGCGTTAATTTACTTATTTTTTAAGCCTTTCAAAAGAAAGGCTTGTGGCCAGACTATTAAAAGCTGTTGATGAACCATAAAGTAGTTCTGTATCCGACATAGTCTTTGGCGGAACCATCAATTGCGTATGTGAGTTGCGTAGCCCGCTAAGTGGATCTCCATTTTAACTCCTGAAACAAGCCGGTTGAGGCTTTCAGTTGGATCTCGGCATTTGCATGATTGGCATTACGCTGATTACCCCCTCCCCCCCGACTCTTCCGTCACGCTTTGCCCCGCACTCCTCATTCGTGCCGATCCCAGATAGCGCCTTAACCGTATGCAAATTGATGTTTTAGTGTGGGTATAATTTCTGAAAATGTGCACATTTTTCAATCTCATTGTTGATTCATTGATAAATATCAAAAATGTTGTAAAAACTGAAGTCAGTACTTGAATAACATTGACACCATAACAGTTTTTGAAAAGAATATTGAACTATTTTAACATACATTCTCAACTCAACTTGATCATGATTTTAATTAAAGATAAAATTATCTGTGACTATGGCTGAAGTGAAGAATTTTATTATTTACCTACTAAGGGAACAATTACATGTAAAACTAAAACATTCACATTGAGATACAGACATAAGATACTAATGGTGTTAGGATACAATCGCTAATTGATTTTTTTCACCCTGAAACGATCTTTAGAGAATAGTTCTATGTTATATGATATATAAAATACTCTTTAACCTTATCAGTAACCCCAACAACGTTTTTGTAAACTTATATAATAAAAACACTAACATTCACATTTGTAACATTACTTATAATTAGCAGCTGGTTTGTACAGATTAACAAGTTAACGCGATACCTCCCCTCCCACACCTTCCTATCAAAATGACACACCTCCCCCCTCCACCACCTCAACTGTTGAAAGTGCTTCAGAAAGTGTCGTTTATGTACTCAAAGCATATGCAAATGGATGTTTTAAAATTTTAGGGAGAGAACGCCACTTTAGTCCCAGAAGCACTTGCGAATATCAAAATGTAAATTTACCCTTTTATGTTTACAAATTGTAAATGAAAGCGTTCATTTTGTTGACTATAGTCCGACAAACATCGACATTTTGGAGTAAACTCCTCTAAAATATTCGTTATCAATTTTCACAAACACCATTTCATACTAAAGTTTTACTTAAACGACTGATGAAATTTTTAGTAAAAAACTATTATACAGTTCTGTTGAAGATTGGGAGTATCTTGTAATTCACATTGAGTTTCTTTGTTCTCTAGTTTCTCTACTGATTTTCCTTCAAATTACTACCAAATAACACTTTTGACAACATGTTAGGCGCTAATAAAATTTTATATTCCGAAAATTCAAAAGGAAGGAAAGGTACACGTTGTCGACGTACCTACTCTCTCAACGTACTACTACTCACATTCACTATACAATTACCCAACACTATGTCAAATAACACTGATTATGTTTGATCAAACACCGTTTACCGGGTGTAAAGCGAGAAGTAGGAATAGGAAGACGGTGTCGTTCGGTCCGATGGGCCTGCCTAACTCGCTGAACCGCGCCGCTCTCAGCTGATCGAGTTACTCGCTCGTGCTTGCCAAGACTATCCTTTGAGAATGCGCTCTGTGGGAAAATGATAAGCAATTATAAGTACCGTCATTTGTAGCCACGCAATCTCATAATTAATTGATTCACAACTTGAAAACTAATTTTAAGATAATGATTTACGCTTCGTAATTAACATTTTAATAAGATTCTTTAAACTATGTATTTATAACCTTTAATTAGCAGTTCTGCCAGTTTAACATAATAACTTACTATTTTGCTATCCATACTACTAGCTACTAGTAGTTATACTACTAGTTTCCTTATAAGCTGGCTACGATGTGTGTTTTTTATTGACAAGAAATACTCGATATTGTTTGAACTTCAGCAAACTAAGAGACGGGTCACGGGATAGCGACTATAGCTGACCAATGGTTGACTACACGGTTGGCCTAGTGGTGATAGTGGTCGCCACAACGCTTTCTACTGCGCCAAGTGTTGTGGGTTCAAATCCTACATGGGACAACACTTTGTGTGAACCATAAATTGTTGTTCTAAGTCTGGGTGTACTTTGTGTTCGTTTCATGTATGTTTGTAAAGATCCCCGCGACACAGGAATTTATATTCCTAATGCGGGAGTTGTCTTTTTTAAAGAAAAAAAATAAATAAATAAATAAATGGTATGACTTCAGTCGAGCCTTCCAATACGTGTGTCACCAAGTGTCACTAAGAAATTCAAATAGTATATTAACAACGACCTCACATAGGAATTCTGCGTGGTAAATTAAAAGCTTTCTCTATTTCCACATAACTTATAGTTTAATGTAATTATCATTATCGACAGCCTAGCCATAGGCCTTTCCTTAGATATGAAAATTTAGCTTACTAATACCAACCGGCCAGAGAATTTGTTCAGGATTTACTTTAAGTTTTCTTTCTCGTTATTAAAGGGGACTCCCTTACTAGTCTCTTGTGACACCCATGGGAAGACTAGGGTAGTATTTCTCTGTATTCTTAATCCGTCTTCAGTCACGATAGGAATATTATTACCATTATAATTCTCACCACAGTTAAACAGTTCACAGATAATATAATTGTAAGTTGAGTCACTAGTTTCGTACCTTCTCACTTATGTGACATGTCGATGTGCGCGACGCCCAGACGTTGCCTTTTCTTTAGTTCTTATCTGTAATATACATACCTATATATTAGTCATAAGAATTGTAATACTTATTTCAATTACCTACAGTATTAGTCACGGGTCTCAACATTGTCATATAATAAGTTTATTTCTGGTATCAAGTTTCCTTTGTATTAAGGTGTGGGATTACAGTATGTCAGATTTTTCGTTCGTTTAAACTCGTTGAAAAGCATTGGTGCGAGAAACGCGTCACGCCCCATGCTCATTTATGACGAACAGACGATATCAGTCCGGGCGATTGGATCCGATTACTATTATAAAGTGAATAAATCTACCATTAGACTCTTTACTATAATGTTAATGGACTGCTTCATTGAATCGCGGCTTCAGTCGACAGGGATTGTTTTTCCAGAGTAATTTTCCCGGCTTTGAATTTTTCTTTTTCTTTAAATTATTCGTATCAGTTTAAACAGAATTCCAATAGATTATAAAATATATTTCTCTATCGTCAGTATCACAATAAAATTGTAATTATCCTACGTTTTTTGCCGATAGTAAGAGGACTAGTGGTTTATGCCGGTAATCAGCGAATGAGTACTCACTAGAAGTGGTGCAATACACCAGGCCATCAGGCCAGACCAAAACTAGTATTATTAGGCCTCGTTCTGACCTCTCAACTGACATTGCTGACAAAAATAGACCCGGTTACCGCTAAAAGTTCGATTGGTATTTAATGATTATTGAGCTGCTGCAATCGAACGTGTCCATGCTTCGGATATTACGTAGCTGTTTTAACGATGGGCTTAACTTGGGAAACTTAACATAAAAGTTTATTTTCGTGAGTTGGTTTCTAATATGTTGCGATTGCCTAATTTATATTACTTTTTAAGTTTGGCTCATTTGAAAGTACAGTCTACGGGTAAATGTTATACTTAAATAAAATAATCTTTAAAAACTTGAAATCTACTAAAACAATTTCATTTTTTTATATTTTACGTGACAAGAACACGTTACTAGGTTTCAACGTCGCTTTGTCCAGCAAATCTCTGTTACGATCATTCACTTTCAGAAAGCAAAGAAATAGACTATCTTTAAAAGTCTCCAATGGGGGAGAAGGATTTATGACAATTATTATGATCAATGCTACAAAACACGCAATTCTCAGTTGTGGCACTCAAACGTGAATCAAACTAAAAGATTCTTGTAGGAAATCAAGTGTATGTACAGCTTATTAACCCCAATTAAAACAAAGTCATTTAAGTGAGAACACGAGTGGCATTTGACCACAGCGTCCCTTCCTCGTCTCCGTTGACATGTAGTAGCGTGGACGTTAACCTAGTGAGTCGTGCGACCAGTGGCTAATTCCACGATATCATGTTCACATACTCTATTAAACATAAACCATCTAAACGTACAGAGCTGACCACAGTTTATTTATACTAGATTTCAGTCATTCGGTTACATAGCCATTGCTGAATAAGCCGTCAATTCGAATTCAAACTTTACCGAGTTAATTGCTGTCATAATTGTTTTATGTACTCGTATGTTCAGTGACACAACTATACTACAGATGTAGACAAGTCATAGTATGTAAATATTGGCACAGGGTTTGTTTTGAATTTTACATCTCTTTGCGGTGCGGTGGTCCTACGTAATTTGCTTCCATAGGCAAGGCTAGGATGAATTTGAGGGCCTCGGTGGCGCAGTGGCAGCAAATGAGACTGCTGTGCTAGAGGTCTCGGGTTCGATTCCTGAGTCGGACCAAATGTTTGTATGATCGAGTTTGGGTGTTTCCTTTATATAATATGTATGTATTTATAAAATATATATATATAGATATATATGTATTAATATCAGTTGTCTAGTACCCATAGTACAAGCTCTGCTTAGTTTGGGACTAGATGGCGTTTTGTGTTAAAATGTCCGAAAATCCCATTACCAGTTCACCACACAGACAGAAAAACAATTAAAGATAATTAGTCTTCCTTAAAATTTATCACTTGTTAAAGTATTTATGAGTAATAGACCGTACATCAACTTTGATAAAATCAATGTTCCCATTAAAGTAGTGTTTAGAACTATAGGAACTGAAACAGATCAGATTTTGGTCTGATGCACATCGGATTAAAGCATTTGTATTAGCCACAAAGTTGCTTCTACTGATAAGAATATTTGTTAAATGCCACGCGATCTTGTGGATACACAGAGGTATTTGGCTAACTTTTTAGGTGTAAGCAATAAAAAATTTAATCACAATGTATCACACCGTTTTGTCCGCCCTTTAGGAGAACGGTTCTTGGAGCAAACACTCAGTTCGTTTTCGTCTATTCGTGCGTAAGGTTTAAGATAGAACACAGTGGTGCTGATGTTTTGGACATATGCTCTGAATCAATTTCCAAAATGAAAACACTCGTTTGTTTAGCAGATAAAGTTCTACAGTGACACTGATTTAGTTTAATATAATCTGCATTTAGATTAAGATAGTATAGTTTAAGTAAATACCTTAATGATTTTCAAGTTATTAAAATATATTTAAAGAAAGCGGTGTTTATCTGTAATTATTGGTAAATCTATAAATAAAAACCTGGAGCCTATGAAAAAAAATCCTAGTAACTAAAATGAAATGAAGAAGAAATTCTATTATTAAATCTTTTTAATCTTAAGAATCACGGGTTGACATAAAATACATATGTTAAGCATTTCAATAATTGATTTTCACGAAGTTAACTCGTGTTAACAAAGCTAAAATTATTTGAAGAAAAATTAGTGTATTCTATCTTTTGAGAAGTTATTAGCAATCAATACTTAGGGATATTACTTAATTATATTATTAAAGATTTTGCAAAAATTAAGGAACTGACGAAAAGAGGTCAAAGGTCATCTTTTCAAATAGCTAAACATGTGCTTACTTAGCATTAGCATTAATAAATTAATCAAAGATAATTATAATGATAAGATGACCAAAAAAAATATTCGACTCTCTTTATATAATATCTTTCTCAACAATAAAAACGTATGTTTACATTTAGTATCTCGTTTTCGCCTGCACGCTTTCGCCACTGTGCTGTTTCGTTTCGTATAAAGGTTTCGTATGTCACTAAACTCATTACAAATAAAGCTTAATGAAATGCTGCCATATTTCGTAATTTATCTACAACACGTACACTACTTGATATATAGACAAACACACAAGCACCTACACTACCGTAACCCAATGCGTGTGTGAGTGTTCGAGCGGTTGCTTGCGGTCGCCGCGGCTCGCTTGGTAAACGGACGTAATCTCGGCTAAACACTGATCAACTGTTGCTACAATGTTCAGCTCAGTAGTAGACTAGCTAACTTGATAGTTCAGAATTCGATTTCAGCGTAGATTTAATTTACAAAATAGATTACAAAAATTATAATATGTAGAAGAGAGGACACGAGATAAAGGGAAATTCATTGTGTACCTATATGTTTCCATTCTTCGAATGGGATCTCCATCAGTTTACTACTACGATTCGTTAAAGGTTTTAGAATTATTATCAATAGAATTCAATAATTTTAGACTGAAGAAATATTAATGTACCTATATACAAAATACCTTAGCCTCTTAACATATAACAACGTTTATTAAAAGTCTGGTTACTGTTATGTCGCCGGCTTTACCTACGTAGAGATTTATTTATTTATTTTTTAAGAAGGCTTACAGACTTATAGCCATAATTATGGTCAATTCAAATAGGTAATAGAGATAATATGAGAACTAGCAATGTCTTAAAAACAAGAATTTCAGATAGGTCCTGACCAATCTCTCTAACTCTTCCGGATATTATACGTCTATCTGACTGGCGGTAGAGCTGCATTTATCAGTGCACATCATACCTGAACAATTAAAATAATGATTCAAGAGAGGAAGAAGAAGTTAAGATCAGAAGGCTTGTGTAAGATTATTATTCAAATGAACATGTTGTAATTTAGGTAATCGATATAAAATGGAAGTGGGTGAATTAAAAATGTAAATGTTTGTGCATGGTGATATATTTAAAGTGAAGCTACATTAACGAGGCAATTGTAAATCGATATGATCAAGTTAAACTATTGGTTAATGTATCAGTGACGGGTAAGGCGATACCCGGTGTGGCTACCAACTCGCACACATCGATGTGAGCACTACATTGCACACCAGGCATGCACTACCTACTGACGGTTATAATCACAATAATTAAACTTTACATGTAACATGGATGGTCACACGACAAAAAAGAATTGTTGTTCGTTTATTGTTCATTTTTGTTTGTCTTACGGCCACCATAAATGACTGTTTTCATTTCATCTATATTTATTTTGACTGCCTCTATGGCGCCGCGTTAGCGTATGCAACTGCTGTTGTGGGCTCGGGTTCGATTCCCGGGTCGGATCAATAGTTTGTATGATATGCAAATGTTTGTTTCGGAGTTTGGGTGTTTTCTATGTATGATATGTATATATTTACAAAAAAAGTATATATGTATTTATATCAGTTGTCTAGTACCCATAACACAAGATCTGCTTAGTTTGGGACTAGATGGCGTTGTGTGTTATATGTCCGGAATATTTATGTCTGAAAATTACCTACGCATTTATATAACAGTTTCGCATTTAAATATTAGGTTTGCCACAAAACTACTTGAAGAGTAGATGTACTACGTATTTAGGTTAGGTTTACCTAACAGAGTATTATTTCGATATTTTGTATACATGTAGCGTCATAATATGGTTAAAGGCACCAGCAAATTCAGACGCGAAAAACAACGGTTAGCGTATGCGACAGTCGTTCTAGATGTCTTGGGTTCGATCCTCGGGGTGGGCCTAAAAGTATCGTTCGGTTTTTCTTACAATAAATTTTTAGTAACAATTCGTAGTATGGAAGTTGGTGTGCTCCGTGAGCATGTTAAGCTGTCGGTCCACATGTTGCAATCCTTATTGGGCAGTTAATACTACTTTACTATCTCAACTCAACACTCGATTATAGCATAAAGGGGTCGGCTCGACCGGAGAATGAATAGGAACTAATCCTTTAAAAGACAATAAAGGTTTAAAAGAGTTTTACATGAATGCTACTAACTTGGAAACTCTTCAAACTCCCTATTAATACACACAATTATATCATTCCAGTTTTACATGTCGTGTAAGTATGTGTGTGTCACGGGTTATGCGCACGCGCAATTTCGCAGTATTTTGTATCGTCGTGCGACCGCAGACTCCGTTCAAGTGATACCGTGCTCTCGAGTCTCGGATTACACGCCCAGAGCAGTCCAGGTGAAATCGTTTCATAAATACCCCTTTGGCTTCTGTGACACTTAAGGGGATTCCAAAGACGTTTGTATTTATGTCACTGAATTTTGCATAAAATCCTTCTATACGTTCGAGCAAACTAAACATTTCAAGCTTTGAAGATCCGTAGAAAGTTTATCACACTATCTTAAATCCTATACCTAATATCGTAATGATTTATGCTGCTATACCCAAATACATTGTAACAACTGTACAGATTAGAATGAAATTTTAGTGAATAATAATGTTAATAGTCAGAATGATGATTACATAAACAGGAACAAACGTACTATGACCGAAATATGTTTTTATTAAGGCATGATTTTTTTTGTTAACTAAGGCATGATGAATTGTAACTTCAGAGCCCTAATCCTAAGTAATTTCTACTCTTGAGCTTACTACTTACTGTTAAGCAGATATTAAAATTTCCGTAATAGATTAGGCTTTCATAGCCCAGTTGTACTCAGTGATTTGAATCAATCACCGAGGGTAAGCAACGACGGCGCGGTCAGTACCTGGATGAGTGACCGCTGGTGGCATGTTACCATGAGCGTCTCTGTGATTCGGAGGTCACGTTAAGCAGTCGGACCTGGTTGTTATCATAGGATAACAGTCGTGAAGCTTAGTTGGAGGCCTTTGGGCGGCTTAATAACATCCGACGGCAAGATTTACGTAGCCACGACGTTGTCTTGGCAGTCACACAAATCAACCCGCACTCGGACAGCGTGGGGACGTAATGCCTTAACTCTCTCCCCTGAGAGGAGACCCGTGCCCAGCAATGGGACATTATGGGTTATTGATGAAGGCATGATGAATTTTAACTTCAGAGCCATAATTCTAAGTAATTTTTACTCTTTAGCTTACTACTTACTGTTATGCAGATATTAAAATTTCCGGAATAGTTAAATAATACAAAGTTAATAATAATAGTAATTATATTTGACACACGCAGTGCATTATATTTC
Source organism: Hyphantria cunea (assembly GCA_003709505.1). NCBI lineage: Eukaryota > Metazoa > Arthropoda > Insecta > Lepidoptera > Erebidae > Hyphantria > Hyphantria cunea. The sequence goes on along the minus strand of PKRV01001827.1, from coordinate 184,753 downwards.
AATTTCTCTCTAATTTAAATACATTTCAACAAAATCATTTTTCTGCTAATGTAATCGAAATTGACGCAAGCCCTCTTCTCCATAAGTGAAGTAATACGATTAAACACGACTACCAATCACAATATTATCAGTTTTTACAACACGCTTTCCCCTCTTAATGTATTTTGCGTTCGTTTGTGTGAGAGCATCGCCGTTAATTTACTCATGAATAGTAACAAGTGGGGTCCGGCTCGAGAACCATTAATGGCAGGTTTTGCCACCTATACCGTGATTACTTCTAGTAAAACGGTTGTTTCTTGCTATTATTCAGTAAACAAAGTGCCTGCTCTTACTTTAGACTACAAAAAGTGCAATACGTGTCTTTAAAACCATGATCCGTTAGTAAAATATACATTACCGATTAGAATTGCAGTGCCTAAATTTCAATTATTTCTCATTATAAATGTCTTACTATTCAGTTTATCAAATAACAAAACGTTTAATATATAATGAATTATGGTTGAATATCAACTAGCCGGCTCTGCTGTTTGTTTTGTGCCTAGAACTCACACACTACTTAAAGACATGATAATGTAATTTTTTTACGAATTGGCAACACTGGGTGCTAAATAAAAACATAAGTTCAAAAGTTTAGAGCATTTTATAATACCCGACATAATCTAGGATCGGGGGTTGTAGAATATCTATTAAACAGTTTAACGTGTATGATTCCATTTCATTAATCTTTATGCATTTACATCGATATTACTTTGTATTACCCCGATATCTTATTATTCATTGTTTAAACGAAAAAAATGTAAAACCACTTGTTCGGTATCAATCGTAGTTTCTTGCTAGTGTAATTATACGATTTTTAAACTCGTTATAATCAACACTCAGAGCATCGTATATTTAGAAAAAATGCTTGCATCTTCCGACAATTATACTAAACCTAACATTACATCAATCTGAACCGTGTTCATATTCAACTGCAATCTATCAATGATTTCTTGAAAAAATCTCATATTTCCTGCACGGATAGCGAAGTGTTCTATAAAAAATGATTTTAAATGAGTTTCTACTAAAAGTATGCGTCGTAACAATTATAATTGATAACGTTTCTCATTCGCTCAATTATATTAAATGGAGTGAATGTTAGCTGTTTCCCGGTTTGAAACAATAACGATAATCAGATGGCAACATCTCGCGAACAATGACATTGTGCCCCTGCGCGGTGTCCATAAATCTCGTGAAAAAGAATAACTTGTTTGTTTGTATAAACTACAGTATTATATAAACAAAGAAGTTATTTATTTATTTATTACTTAATAAGGCAAAAGGCTTTCTATACGGGAATAAGAGACAGCAGAGTCCGCTCTGTTTCAAATCCTATCGAGTTTTATTAATATATAATGATAGTATCAATGTCTATTTTCATACCCAGGGTTACAACACTAACCTAAACTATTTTTCGATAAATTACTTTTATATCCTCTTGTATAATTCTTATAGTTTGTTTAGTGGAAAAAATACTGTTTGGAGACATTGCAGCTTAAACTGAATGAGTGAAATAAGATAAGTTAATTTATCTCTGAAAAACTAAACTTCGAAAATTTTCTACAATTTTAAATATAAAAGCAAACATTATCAGTCTTATGTCAAACTGTAAAATGAGTTCTTAATTACTTGATTTTTAATTAAAGTTTTAAATTCCAAACATTACATATTAATGACTTATTATTACATATTTAAAGCCATAGCCCTACGTTCATATTTTTAGAAGTATCCATACGAGGTACGCAACTTGAAAGGTATGCGGAAAAAAGAATATATTGAAGGCAATATGCAACATTAAGATACTAACAGTCTTTCTTTCTACGCGTTTTATGCATCAATTTTAATGCTTAATATATTCTAATTAGCAATTAAGTTACCGCTTCTTCCGTCATAAATACAATTGTAGCCAATATTGGCAGAGGTCATTATATTATGTAAAAATCTCATAGTTTTTTATGTTTTTAGAATATTCATTATTAGTAAAAAAAGTACACTTCATTTTTACTTTTTGCACACATGTGTTTACGGTGTAAGTTACAAATGAACTAGCACATGGTAAAAAACCTAATAACAATATTACGTTCTGTGTCATGCTACTGTGAGTTACTATTAAATGAATTGTTTTCCTACACCAGCATACTCGTATTAGTCTTATACTTAAATATAAATGTGCTTTTCTAAGCCCAGTCCTATCTGAAGAACTAGATAGAAACTTTATAAAACAAATTATCTTCTGGTTGACACGTTGCAGACTATAGCATAAAGTTTCGGTACACCTATCTGCAAATATTTAAAGTTACACAATAGGGAACAGGCATGTTTTTTTTATATTTTAATCTGATCATTTACGTCACTATTACATAGAAAAAAAATATAAATAGGCTTCAAAGCAGTCAAACTATCTTTTAAGGTGCAATTTAAAACACTCACTAAATTTGAGCTAATCAAACGCCGCTATTTTGCGCAAGCTTTTGACACTGCTAATGACGTGTTTGTCATTTCGTGTTTGTTTAGTGTTCGGTGTTTCAGTTACTTTATACTTATTTACTGTTTTAATTGCTATAAAAATCATAGAATTCTCACAAACACTACTAGCACAGTTTAAATTTCGACTCCGATAATTTCGATGCAGTGACTATCCACATAACATTTCGTTTCGCCAATAGTGACGCGTTTCGTAAGTTTGAATTTCCCTTCCTTAATTTCCACTTTTTATGTAATATTTTCAGGGTTTAAATAAGTAAACACTAAATAAAAAAAATAATTTTAAGTATATTGTTAAGACAATAAAGAATCTAGAAAAAAAGTGTTAGATACATATGCATACATACAATAGCTACATTTTCATTTTCAAATTGAAACTATTTTACATTAGATGTGTAAATTGGGCCTTACTCTAGTTTAGGTATATTTATCAGGTATTACCTGCATGTTACATATGTAAAATTTTCCATATCTTTCTCTTTTATTGAAAAATAACATGAATGCAACAAAAACCAAAAAAGCATTTTTATTTCGGTTTGTGCATGCGCATGGCATGACATTCCATATCCTATACTCGTTTTTACTGCTGTGGAATTTATTATACAAAATTGTAGCTAATATCACAACATATGCAGGAATATTTAGAACAGTTAAACAATTTTCGACGACGTACCGCTTGCACAAGGGGTTACTAATTTGTGACATGGCTTCTGTAAATATCATTTTTTCTCAAGAAAACTTGGTCACCGTAAGCTTTTAACCGACTTCCCACGGCGCTGTTACTGTTAACCTAACTGCCTGTAAGCGGTGCACACATAATACTTAAAAATTAAAAGTTATTGTATTTATGAAACGTGTGAGAATGTTTAATTAAATAAATGGAATAAACGGAACTAATTACTTATTATTAATAATGAAAGTGACGACATACTGGTAAACATTGTACTAACATAGTATAATGAGATTATACTAAGTCCCGCAGTTCACAAGCCGATTAGGCAAGGAAAGCGTATTATCGCATAGTTTGTTCAAAACTATCAGTATTAATTAGTATTATATAAAATAGAACGTCTTTGTTAATGTACACTAAACAAATTACAGTAACAATTTTCTTTTAGAACCCCCCGTAACGTTTGGTCCGTCAATCTGGGTATAAACACTAGAAGGTACATACATTCTAAACTATAATTCTAATCGCATTTATGTTAATAAACTTTCTAATTTTAAATCTGCTCCTATATGTAGATTGCGTAATTAGAGAATGCTATGGCATAACAAATGGGCTTCAATAAACGTATGACATTTTCAATACGCCTTGTATTAATGAACCAATTGTTCTGAACCGTGCTGTACGAGCCCTAGGCGAAATTTTTGTTTATGCAGGTTACTGAAAATAGCTTAAAACACGATTGGCATTAGAATCTTCCCTAACACTTCAGATCGCGATCTCACTATTGTTATATTTATACTTAGAAGATGATTACTGTCTTTCAAATTTAATAGGAATTTCGTATCTAGACGTGTCTGTTTTCCATTGCAATTAAACTTCCCCGTTGCAGATAACAACAGAGCCGGTGTCAGCATGTCAACATATGCATTTTATATTATTCTACTCTACCTCCTTTCACTTAACAAATATGTTAACTTGCATGACGGTTACACCATGAGACTTTACTGTGCTTAATTCTTACTTTCCTACTCTGTTAACTGAACCTACTGAAACAGGACATCGTATATTTTCCTGTATTTGCGAGATAATAACGTTTTTCTTACAGGTTTCAATCAACCCCTAAACAGTAAAAGTAAATTATCAAGGTGTCGTCATTTCCTTAAACACAGTCCAGAGCATGAACCTTCTTAGTGGTAATTAATTAGTACCTATATAATGTTAGTTACTATAGCTCTGATATATTAGTTATACAGGTATACAGGTAAAATTATAAACAATACATTAGTTGCACAAACAAAAATTAGTTCCATATTAAGGCATTTCCTGGGCATACGTTCGAGTGCAAGTTTCACAGGACAGCACGCCCTTCGGCGCGGGCGTCATGTGCTCAACTCGCCTGCCTCATTAATGAGTTGGACTGAAGCAAAAAATATGTTCGTCTACACAATACAAGCGCATGACTCGCCGCTCTGCGATCAATTATTAATAAAAAAGCGGGCCGCTTCATTGAAAGGGCGATTAGCTCAATATTTATATGGAATATTCGGTATCAACGGCGCTTTGTGCTCATAATTCGGTGGGTCGTGACGCGGCGCCTTTGACTCTCCGCCGCGTAACATAGACCAACTGCTACGGACGTAGACTTGATACTACGTTCACTACAATTTGTCATAGAAACGCTTTAATCAAGTAAAACTTTATAAAAACTTATCTAGTTGTAGTTGGTTACCAACTAATGAAATAGATAGTTAAAGTTGTAACCTACTCGTGTCAGAAAATCAAATTCTATTCGATATATCCTTCGTAACTAATAGATAAAATAGTTTAAAAACAAGAGCTTTTTGATTCAAAGTATGTACCAGATAGTTTAAGCTTTACTATTCCAATTACAATCATCATACTAATATGAATAATAAAGGAGCTAAGAAGCGAAAACCTCTAAGCGTTACAATTAATAAAGGCAGTATACAAATCTAAGGCATTTACACTCCATCCAAATTAGGTTCGGGCCACCAAGCTCGGCCCTCATTGTACTACCGAATTGACTCGCCTCTTTCAATAGAATTCTTCGCCGTGAAAGCAGCCACTATGTCGGCATTTTATTTAATCTAATACTGTTCGCCTGAACTTAATAGTGACTTAATAGTGACTTACACGATAATCGCTAATTTAAATGTGCGAATAAAATGAACTATACTAATATACTAAGTTAATAAACAGCTAAATAACACGAATGTTAATTGAGTTCGATGGGATAACGGATTAGTACTGACATAAAACCGGTAGAACTACGAAATTTTGCGTTAGAATGTTATGTTGTCCTGCACTCTGCTAACTTGTGTATTAGCATGATGTATGATTCATATGAGGGTAGAGTAGGATACCTCGACGACGAATAGTTCAGCTCAAGGCTCCTCCTACCAGCGTAGCGTATTATTTGTGACGGGGATCAACATCTATCAGTCTTGGTGAAAATGAGACTCTTTTAAAAGAGCCGCCTGTTTCTTGACCTACATAAATACATACAAAATATGGTAGGTATATTCTCAAAATAATAATTTTGCAGTTTTTCCAAACAGAAAAATAGACCATGACTATTTGCATAACTTTTCCTAACAAGCTTTTAAAATGAATGATCAGTATAAAAGTTCTCAATATATTTGAATGCCAAAACAGTTTTATTGGCCGACTGAAACACAAATATATAAAACAGATTTGGCTTTCCTAATTATTCTCATTTATAGATAATTCATTTGGCTTACATACAACAAATGGCTGCCAGAACAATTTTTCAGTAGAGCTGATGCTAATGAAAAGGCATTTTCACGAGCTTTGGCGCCGGCCGACATGCAAATGTGCTGGTTAATGACGCGCGAAGCCGCGCAACACAACTATACAAAACAAAACGTTACATTATATCCACTTTATTGTGAAAACTTGTTTTGGATCTGCCATTAAGCTTTCATTGTCAGCGTCATAACTGACTGGCACTCAGGAAATAGACTATCGAAATTGAAAGGCGAATGATTAGTTATAATCGTTACAAGCTCATCATGTTTTGATTTTACAATGTTATTATTTTAAAAATCAATCCTGAAGAAAACCAAATACAGATAAAAAAAAGATTTGTAAAAATCTGAGGTTATTACTGTAGTTTCAAAGTCTTAAAGTTAACTAATCAATTAGAATTTTATGTTATTTAAAAACAGCCCGCAAAATCGACTGTGAAATAAAGTCGCAAGCTATAAACAGTAGCAGGATCATTTTATTAGAGAATTTCAGTTACTCATCTCACGCCATTGTTCCCGGTTAGACTTAATCTATATCCAAAAGATGATGAATGATTGATGGTATTAGAAAAATATTTTACGACACATTTAATCAATATAAAATCATATTACCGTTCTTGAAAATTAAAGTGTCACGATTGAGTCATTGAAATCGCCTCAGAAAAGCCCTTCAACCTTGAAAAGGCCAGAGAATGCGGCATGAAAGAGGCTCACAATACTCTTTTAATTTGTCATTATGTAGCAATAAAAACATGGTAAATGAGAGCGACAAAAAACTCGTTCAGAGTCTGACAAAAAAGCCGCTAGCTGGGGCGAAATTCGCAAATCATTCCGTGATAATGACGGCCGCTTGAAAAAATTTAAATATCAAAAGGCCGGACGGGCCACGGTAATGGTTTAAAATCATTTTTCATTTGAGTCACTCGTGAGTCAGATATATGAAAACGGTAGCCATCGTTCGGGCGCGGCTTCCATTAACTCTAGCCGACTCGCGATTAGAATTTTGGACAAGTTCCATGTCTCATTTATTACCTTCCGAGGAATAAATAAAACAAAAGCTTACACACTTAGGTTTAGCAAATTGATACTAGCATTGACCGGTATGATCATCTAAACGGCGATTTCTTCTTAGATGGTTGATAGGATTATATATATATATATTAAACTATTGTCAATTATGTTCCTGTCCATGTCGCTACTTGTCAGTTGTGTTGGCGCTATCACTATTAATCCTTGATTTGCACGCACACAGGCGTTATAAAATTGGTCCGTTTTAGTTGCTTTGTATTACGATACTATCCAGACATAAACTATATAATATGAACTCTTATCGATTAAATCAAGTATAATCGATTAGGCGCCTTGGACAATGTTGCAAGTGCAATGCAAGTGTTTAGCGTCGATTCTTTCTGCAATCGCTAACGCTTCTATCCTCTTCCATTATTGGCCCATATTTCCTTTTTAACACGTTATTTAGCGTTGAGAGGCGTCATTCCCACTAGTTGAATAATATTAAAATATTTTTTACGTGTTGGAATGTGAACTTGGCTAGAGGGGCTGGTTAGAAAGAATTAGGACTGTGCGTAAAATTAGTAATACTTATTTTATTACTATTAAAAATATCGTTTTTGTGGCAACATTCCTTTAAAGTAAATGACTGAAAACACATTAAGGTAAGTGCAGATGCAGAAATAAATCCATGATCGGTGGTAAGATTAAGCAGTCGTAATGTCATCGTTCAATCATATGGTGCCAATCTTATGTTCAATTATATCGGATACCTTGTCTTGTGGCTGCCGATTGTAAAAAGCTCTGATCAAAAGTTTTAGGATAATAAAGGCTATATGTCTAAAAGAGGTATTTTCAATATTGATTTAAAACTTTCGACCAAAAATGTTTTGTCTGTTACTCGATATATTCGCCATTTTTGAATTGGAAATGACATTCCTCAGGGTAAAACTTTGAGGATTAAATGACATTAGACAATGATTTAGGTACATTAGGACCGGTAATATTATTTTGAAATTGTTATAATTGTACAATTTGCAATAAAAAAAAACCACGAGATTCTGAACTAATTAAAATAAGTGTATACTAAAACGAATTAGTCCTGAATTAACTAAAACAAAAACGAATATTTGGAAAATTTGTAACTACTCTAAGAATTCGACAATATTAGCTGCTCCGATGTATTGTTGACAGATATTTTCAATGACTGAATAAAACATAACAGGTATATATCATTGCATAATTTATTTACAAATTTAAATAATTATAAAGACTTATTTAGTTTTCTTTTTCTTGGGTTGTGAATGTTCGAGTGGAGGTAATCCACTGTCGAACTCGCTAGCTGTGTGCATGGAACTCTGCTTATTTATTTGACGACCACCGAAACCCATTTTAACTTTTGGGAATCTGTAAAAGAATAAATAAACATTAGCTTATATAACGTCAATGGATTTAATATATTTGACGCACTTTGTCACATCTGTAATTTAATATATCAATAATATAACGATCGCGCAGTACTAATAATATTTAGTTCTATTTGCTACTTATTAATTTTTCTATTAAAGTACCTTTTTACCCGACTGCGAAAGAAGAAGTTTATGTGTTTTGAGTGTACGTATGTATATTTATTTGTCGCGCCCTAGAGCCTAAATGGCATGACGTATTTTTACGTGAGTGGTGTCAATAGATTTGTCTTAGTCGTGAGAGTGACTCTGGGTACATCAAAATAAAAGAAAACAAAATAAATTATACGCAGTCGGGTATTTTTTTTTAATAATTCATTACTTGTATAAGTTTTTAATAAAAATATTTTCAAATATTACTCAGTTAAGGGATGATGCTGGACAATAAAATTATACACACCAAATTTGACATGTCTTGTAAAGTAAAAATATATCAAATGTATATGTTTTAAACGATGTGTACTAAGAAATTAATCAAAAACTTGTGTTAGCAACATAGATTATATAATTATTTCAAAATATTTTCGAATAATTCAACTATTATTATTTAATTATTTCAATGTGTAATACTAAATCTATTATTATTATTTATCTTAATTGAATGATTTCCTTTATTTATTTTTCACACCAAATTACCCATGAATTCGAATTTCTACAGTCAATTTGTCCATCTAAAGGTTGGAAGAAATTGCTTTTTAACGATAAGGCCGCCATTTGTACATGGACGTTAATATGTTATGCTCCAAATGTAAACTGTTTTAACTGGTGTACAATAAAGTTTATTCTATTCTATTCTAAGATTGTTCGAAAACAAGCAATAGGTGTATAAAACACAAACTAATTGGGCTTACTTAAATTGATAGTAATAACAAATAATATATATCCATTCAAGTATGTACTCACCCCTGTCGTTTCTTTTCCTCATCTTCATGAACCGTCAATCTATTGGATGGTCTATCTTTCTTGTTGCTAGGGTTGGACTTTACACGTCGGGCTAGAGTAGCGGGCGCATCTCTCAAAGCGAATGCCTTTGCCGCATGTCCTAGATGCAGTTTCTTGGAGTCCAGATAATCACGAACGTCTCTTGGGTAGCCCGCATAGAAACGAACCCACGAGGTATAGGCTAACAAATGGAAGGCAAAAAATATATTTTCAGTAAAAGTAATCCATTTTTAATACATAGTCTAGTTATTGGCAAACTGTGTCGTAGTTGAACATACAGGACCATCTGTATCTCATTCCTAACATCGACTAAATTGTATACGTTAAGCAGCAATGACATGCTCATCACTATTTCTTTCTCTATGGTGTCCGTCCGTGTGACCTAAATGTATATTAATAACAAAATCATTAAAGTGTTCGGTTTAAAAATAGTAAATTACTTTTATTTCAACATCAAACTGTTACTAAGCATCATCCCCAAGCCTTTTACTAAAATAGATTGAGGTCAGCTTTCAGTCAACTGGAACACGGCTGAACTTCGACTTTTTACGTGGAGCGACTATCATCAGTCCTTCACGACTGGTCTATAGATGTGCAAACTATTAAAGCTTGAAGCAATTTTCAAGAATGCTAACAATTACTTCAAATGATTATATTATAAGGAGTAATTAAAAAAAATATATGAGATAATTCTAGTTCCGAGTTGACTATTTCTTGTTGCGTATTATAAGAAACTAGTTCAATTGTAGTTTTTATTAAAGCATTTCTTAGTATCTTTTGAACCTTTTCCAGGCCTTTATATATTATTGGAAATAAGTTTGTCATGACTGAATCATATGCATGTTTGCCATTGCATTATAAAAGAAGTAACTCACCTCTGCTGGCCCTGAGAAGCCAATCCTTGTTGGTATGTGCGGTTTTTTCGAGGCGCGCTTGCACAGCAACTGCAGCTCGCTGTACGCTCGTGGCAGTGGGCGCTATTGTGCGTAGAGCTTCAAGAGCTCGCGTTTCATCCGTCTGACGTAGCCTTTTCGTCAAAAAGAAGGACTTAGAATGTGATATTGCTCAACTTACCTTAGTTATAGTTTTTACTATAAATTGTCACCTTTAAACGAGCAACTTTTGTATATATCCCACTAATATTATAAACGCGAAAGTTTGTAAGTATGGATGGATGTTTGTTACTCTTTCACGTTAAAACTACTCAACGGATTTGGTTGAAACTTTACAGTAATATAGCTTATACATCAGAATAACACATAGGCTACTATTTACTGCGATAACCAACATACACGCGGGCGGAGCTGCGGGAAACAGCTAGTATATAATAAACCTCGGGAAGGGTTCCAACAATTTTCATGAAATTTAGTATGCAGGGGGTTTCGGGAGCGATAAACAGGACTCATTTTTAAAAAAAATACCAAAAAAACTTGCAAATGGTCCCAGTTCATTAGTCTGCTTGGGGACAGCTTAGCTGCGAAAACTTGAAACCATATTGTTATATATAATATGTAATAAATTAACCAATTTAAAGTTAGTATCGAAGTAAATATTATCGTGTCTGTATGTCTGTCAGTTTGTATGTAATAGGAAGCTACTAAGCTTACCTGATCCTCTTCTCCTCTAGATGCCTGATAAATTGTGCTTCGCTAGGCAACAGGAACATGACAGCAGCTCCAACTTGCGCTGCGCGACCTGTACGCCCTACCCTACATGTAAAAAATACACACTATACTTATATACGATCTCTAAATATATATCTGTATAAACATCTTAAAATAGATATCATACTCTATATAGTTAACGCAGATTAACTTCATTCTTATCTGTTTTTAATTAAATCAACTTTAAGACACTTTGGAAATTACCGAAAGTTTAGCATCACATATACCATTTACAAAATAATTAGGACATCGAAGTTACGATATAAAGAAATATAGCAACATTTTTGTGAACAGTGAACGAAAATCAATTTTCTTTTTTCATTTTCTTTACTGTACAAAATTCATGAACTAAAAAATTAAATCAATTTACCTGTGTACATAATCTGTAGCGGATGCAGGTGCGCAGTATTGCAGCACTAAATCCACACGTGGTACGTCTATGCCTCTGGCTGCGACATCCTGACAGCCAAAAACAATATATAAATAACTAAATCGATATTATTTTTATGCAGACTGTCACAAATCATCATCAGCCTATAGCAGTCCATTGCTGGGCATAGGTTTGCCAATAGTACGCCACTTGGGTCGACTCTTGGTGTTTCAAATTCTTGACTATCACAAATGACGAATACAAAACTTATAAATGTGTAAATTTAATTGTTTCATACCCTTATTTGGCACTCCCTGAGGGAGCCCTTCGTACATCATTGGACAAGACTGATAATTTTTCGCCTAATTACCATATCTACATACGTATTTATTATAGTAAATGCTTCTCAGTTATATATCCTTAGATTTAATTAAATTTATAAAAACAAATATTGTTTTATGAAGATGGCTGACATCGATACCAAAATTAATTGTGTTGGTAGTTTTTTTTATTTCGTATTGTTTATCTTACTAACGTTAGCATTACGAAACGAGATCAAATATTATTACTATTTATATCGATTTAAATGTATTTTATATACTATCTTATAAATTACATATGCATTTTGCAACAAGTCACGCAATACTGTATAAATACTGACTACACGGTTGGCCTAATGGTTTCAGTGCTCGCCACACCGCTTCCTACTACGCCAAGTCTTATGGGTTCAAATCCTACATGGGACAACACTTTGTGTGATCCATAGATTTTTGTTCTAAGTCTGGGTGTACTTTGTGTCCGTTTCATGTATGTTTGTAAAGATCCCCGTGACTCAGGAATGTATATTCGTAAGGCGCGAGTTTTTCTTTAAAAAAAAATGTTTATATATTAATTATAAGATTCTCGAGTCTACGGCTCAGGATTCCAGTTTACAGTATGATAGAACAAAAACCTTGGCTGAAAACGGTAATGTAGGTAATAGATGAACTAAATATATATAAAAAAACAAAAGTTTTTATGCATATAACATTATACACATAGTAATTCCTTATACACATAACAATAAACACTTCAAAAATGTTAAAGTTAGATGCTATTTACATCACGTATATTTATCATATTTAATTTACATACGCTTTACTTAATTTATACTCGTATTTTGTCCTACCATTCTCTAATAGTTATTCAAATCATTCCTGCGAGTAATCTAGGAACCGCAATAAATAATGTTAATATATTGAGCGAGCAGAAGCTGGCCCGTACAACGGGTAAACGAGTGAACTTGCTGCGGTAGCCACCACCCGCCGAGACCAATATTAAACCAGATACTATCTTAACTTATAACATTACAACTGTAAGGAAATAGAAATAGCCTTATCATTGGTGCTAGAGGTCTCGGATTCGATTCCTGAGTCGGACCAAATGTTTGTATGATCTGCAAATATTTGTTTCGGAGTTTGGGTGTTTTCTATGTATAATATGTATGTATTTACAAAAAAAAGTATGTAAGTATTATTATCAGTTGTCTAGTACCCATAGTACAGCTTTGCTTAGTTTGGGACTAGATGACGTTGTGTGTTAAAATGTCTGAAAATATTTAATATTATTATTATTTAAAGTTGTTTCTTTTGGTATGGAAGCCCACACGAAACGAAGCTCACGGATAAGAGTTACATAGGCATTGAATTGACTTATAATTACAGGGTGTTCATGGTGAATCTATTGCAAGCGATTTGGAAATACTATTAGAAGGAAGTCCCCTAGAACTAACCCCTTCTCTCCAGGTACCCGTGACCACTTTCTATGATTCCAATTTTTGCCAAGGTATGGTTTATATGATTGAGGCTGACAATACACGTAAATTGTATAAATAACTGATAATGATGATTATAAGTTGGAGCGAATTTTATATCAGTTTATAGTATTATTATATTGAAACATCAAATAACATAGTCTAATAAGTATGGTATTATGTATAAGCTACATCAAAGCAATTAAAACGCTACATACATATTCTCCTACTAATTACACTATTAGAAAATTATTTTACGCTTCACGGTTGCTACTGACCAACCGTTAAAAATATTACAAACAATTTTATTCGTTTCTTAGATATCAAGCAAAAACGATTTTAATTGCATTGTACGAGGCAGAGGCAGTATCAAGACGTTTAATTTTTTGCCGCGTCATATCGGGTTTAAATTATTGCAATTAGTTTTTATTCAGATGCACGGCTCCTAAAGGGCAGGTATTTGTAAGCGGCTGATCATTAACCCTCATCCAATTACTAAGAAAAGAACTCGTAAACAAAAGCAAAATTTGCTACCTTTTCAACTTCAATAGGTGAATACTCTAAATATAACTGCATTTTTTTAAGCCGAACGTAATTGAATGCACTCATTTAGCTATAGACATGGTTTTCATTAGAGATTCAATTCATGAACATCATGTGGTCACTTTATTAAACAAAGTCCCTCGCTTCGTCGTTTTGTAGAAATGTCTGTTTACATTAAACTCTGAAAGTAAATAAATAATAATGCGGTTTTCACTACGAGGTATAATGATCAGTAACAAAGGTTAAGGTGTATAATTTATTACGGTTTTGTACAAATTGATATAAATATGACGATATTAACTAAGTGTTGGCAAAAGTCAAGCTGCACGGGAGCTTTTAACGTTTGTTCAAGATTCTGTACGAAACCAGGTCGAGTCGCTAGTGTGTAATGAATCTAAGTGTGACACAAATGAACAATTTCACACAATAAAGTGTAATCAGAATCTCCAGAATTTCAAGCGCAAGAAGTATCAATACAATAAGGTACGTGTCGGCGTTGATGATAGATGTAATAAACACATATAATTGTACGTAATCGACGTGTATTCGGTGGGAGCCGACAGAGAAGCTAGATGAATGACCAGCTAATAGGCACCGCGCCGACGACAAAGGCCGAGGAGCCGCTATGCGCCACGCTCTTGTGCTAAGAACGCTGTGATTAATCTGGTAGCCCGTTTCTCGATAATAATAAATTGAAAACCTATTATAGTTTCACAATAAACTTTTCATAAATATCTTTTAAAATATTTGTGGTGTACAGTCATTTTATAATAACCTCTATATCGGAAGATTAGTAACGTATATAACATCGAAATAAAAATGGTTTATTTTTGTTTCAACCTTTGGATTAAACAACCAGATTATACAGTTTAACAGCTAGTTAGTAATACTAGCATTTAAAAAAAACCTTGTATGAACCCAATATAAAAAAATAATTAATTATTTCGTGCACCTGTTTAATTTCCTATTCAACATATAATAACAGCTTGCGATGATTCCGGCACTGTTGCCATAACTATTTATGTAATCCATATCCATACTAATGTTAATAATTCAAAGGTAACTCTGTCTGATACGCTTTCACGGCTAAACCGCTGAACCGATTTCAATAAAATAAGGATAAAGATACATTGATTCTCGAGGAAGGACATAGGACATTAACCGCGAGCAGACTCGGGAACAAAACAATAGTATTAAGTAAAATAAAGGATTATATAAAGACTGATAAATTACACCGAGCATTAAACACCAAGAAGTCGCACATAGCAAAAAATTAGAAAGTTAACTGTATAATGTTACATTGTAAAATATCTTGATCTAAGTTATTAGCTGTAACCTAATAATAAAAACTGTTAGATTAAAAACAGTCAGTAAGGACTTATAAATGTAAATAATGACCGTGTTGATTGTGTTATACTTTCTACCCCCTGTAAGAAAACATATTAAGAACAGAATAGAGGATCAGGAATCCCACCTGAGAGTGGAAAAGGAACTGGGAAAGAAAGATATGGTATGATGAATGATAGTACGAGCAGTAGCAAATGCAAGGTGCCAAAGAATATTGGAGGAGTTAGAAAAAAGACACCAAGAAGTCAAATAATTCACATTAGTGAAATGGATCCATTACCACCAGATGTAGCTCAGTACTAATTTGTTGTTCTTTTATTTTAAATTGGTATACATTAATTAAAATATACAAATAGCGGTCAGTTAATGGGCTTTAAAGTGCTGTTTTATAAGTTTAAAACAACATTTTATATTAATTTGTATTAAAAACTTTTTGATTTTCATGGTCAAGATAATTATACTAAAATTATCGAAATTCCAATTATAACCATCTCTATTTCCAATATGCATGCTTCGGCATGAATCGCCGGCTCGACCGGAGTGATACCACGGCCTCTCAGAAATTCGATGCGAAACATCGCTCGGTGATATACAACGCATCGCTTGCGCTGTATATCACCGAGTGGTTGAGGATACCGGAAGTTCATACCCCAACCTCTACCCCCATCCTCACCCCCAAAAGTGTCAACCCACTTGTGACGCCTCTGGTGTTGCGGGTGTCCATAGCCGGCGGTAATCGCTCACCATCAGGCGATACGCATGCTCGTTTGCCCCCTATTATATATAAAAAAGCAGTAAAAATTTAAATCGAAAAAACACAAAAAATCTGAACTACAACGATATTTTCTAATACAACTTACTGTACAAATGAGAACACCACTTTTAGCAGCACGGAATTGTTTGAAGACTTCCATTCTTTGTTCATGCGGCATAGACCCGTGAAGACTGAACATTTCTATATCCACTGGAATTAATGCCCCTTCTGAAGGTTCTTCATAATCTACTTGGAATTCATCTGAGTCTTCTTCGGACGATTCCGCATCCTACGGAACAAAACACTTAGTTAAAATCAAACAATTTAAAACAATTCTAGATTTTTTAAAATATATTTATTTACCTCATCTTCATTGGCTTTTCTTTTCTTGGCTTTGCCTTTCTCTAATTTCTTCTTCTTAACTTTAACATCTTTCCCGGTTAGCACCAGTTCAATCAGTTCTGAATGATAGTCAACCATTTCTAAAGTTGCCATGAAAACTATCATTTTCCCCCCTCTCTTATTTACAACACAATGTTCAACAATCAAGGAGCACAGTGTTACTAGCCGTAGTTTCATGGGCACAATTAGGAATGTTTGATTCACAGTTGCGGGAAGAACTAGTTCATCTTCACCAACTGCTGATTTTACTGCTTCGGCAAAAGTATTAACCTCAGGGACCGGTTTAGTTTCTTCAACATCTTCATCACTGTCTTCGTCTTCGGAGTTTTTATCTACTTTTACTTTGGCTGCTAATTGTTTTTGAACTTTAAAATATTCATAGTCTGAATCACTGTCACTATCTTCTTCAACTGTGTTTTGAACAGTATCTTTGGCAGTAGTAGCTTGCTTCACGTCTTCTGTTTTAGATAAATCGCCAGATAGACCAGTAAATGCTTTTAAACCTAGATACACGAAGATGGTATTAACAAATACTTTAACATTGACATAGTGATCATTTGCAAATAATTTTTTTACATGTTTAGCAGTTTTATTCACTTACCTCTTTTCACTTCTGCCGGTTTTTCTTCATCTCTATCATTTTCTTTTTTATTCTCGACTACTATTGCTTTTTCTGGTACTTTAGACGTTGGCTTTTTCGCCTTATCTTTTTTTGGAGATTCATTTGATGGATCAGTTTTTAGTGAATCTGCAATCACCGCTTTACCCTCGGACGTATCTACAAATACTGGGTTTACTAACGTAATACCAGCTAAATTTTCTACTGCCTAAAAATAATAAATATTTTAAATATATGTAATTAAACATCTAGTAGATGTTTGTTACTAAGATAAAAGATTTAACACCTATGTTTACAAAGATGAAATAGTGTTACCTTTGTAAGAGTAGCTGATAGTAGAATTGTTTGTTTTTCTTTTGATAAAAATACTTCAGTCAAATTATGCTTCTTAACAGTAGCTTCTCCGGTCTCTTCTGTTTCCTTTGAATCTTCAGTTTCCTCATTTACAGGGTTTGCTTTAATTATATTTTGTTTGATCATTGCCATAGGGTCGTATGTTGCTGCCTTCTTATGATCTTCAATTGCTTTGACTATAGCTGCCACATCCTTTTCATATCCCATGTCTAATAAGCGATCAGCTTCATCCAGTACTAAACACCTAAAAAAGTTTTGTTTCTTAAAATCTATGTATGTCGTACTTATATTATATTTTGATAGATTAGATACTTCTATTTAGATATATGACTTAGACTCTAAACATAATTGTCACTGCAGAGCTTTGGTCAAATATTTGTGACTAAGGACCCTCAAAGCTGTTATATACTTTTAATATAAATTCATTTGTTTTTATAACATTAGTTTACTACACCTTTTATAATGTATACTATACAACTATAGTACTTACCCAGTTTTAGCAAAGTTCAATGATTGGGTGTGTCTCAAATGATCATTGATGCGACCAGGTGTTCCTACCAATATACTAAGGCCTTTTCTTAATCGCGCTTTCTCCGCCTTCCTTTTTTGACCTCCACTTAGTAAGCCGGGAACTATCCACATAAATGGCTACAAAGTACAATAAAACATCAGAAATTTTATATTACACTTACATCTAACTACTAAGAAATTACAAGTCAAATTGTTTTTTACTTTGATGAAAAAAGTTATTAAACCACATGTGTGAAAAAAATATCCACAATAACTGTATTGTATTATAATAAAATAGAATAGAGCATTCAGATTTCGAATTTAAGTCATCCAGAGATATTTTCAAGTTGTCTGGTATTGTACTAAGGAAAAAATAGTCATTCAAAAATACTAGCACTACAAAAGTTACAAGTAGTGGTTATGCTCTCTGTGAGCACTAATTTGAAAATCAGAAAATCATCACTTTATGTTTAAGTTTAAAATTTGTTGCATTTGACATACAATAGTATCTTTTGTACTTAATTAGGTTTCTGAAAATTAACATGCTCACATTAGATATTTATACATAAAACAGTATTGCCTTACATTTCAACCAGGTCACACTCAGACAATCGGTTACGGACTGTCAGTGTGATGATGCTAATTCAAAAAAAACATAATTAAATATTATGGAATGCAACACAATACACAATGTGTAAAAGTTAACGCATTTACTCACCCTCTAGGTGTAAATAGTAAATATCCATATAATATTATGTGTATATAAGAGTATTCATAATTTCTCTGCTGATGTTCAATACATAACATGATTTAAGCTATTATCTTTATTTTTTTTTAGAAAATGGCAACTCCCACATTAGGAATATACAACCTGTGTCGCTGGGGACTTTACAAACATACATGAAATGGCCACAAAGTACACCCAGACTAAGAAACATCAATTTATGGATAACACAAAGTGTTGTCCCATGTAGTATGTAGTAGGATTTGAATCCACAACACTTGGCACAGTAGGAAGCGGTGTGGCGACCACTTAAACCACTAGGCCAACCGTGCAGCTATTATCATTATATAAAACACTGGCTGCCCGCCCTGAATTTGCACAGATTCAGTATTTTGTTTGATTCACTTTTAAACTTTAAAACATTTACTAAACACTTTTTTCACAAATAACCTATCTCATAATATTAGATGGTTATAAATACATACCTTGACTAGTTTAACAAACAGTTCATAAGTTTGCACTGCTAGTTCTCGGGTGGGTACCACTACAATAACTCTGAGACCATCATGCCTGTTAAGTTTAGGCCTTATTGCTTGTAGACCCTCTATGATTGGAAGAGCATATGCTAGGGTCTTACCAGAACCTGTCTGTGACCTATATTGAAAAGAAAATTTAAGGTAAAAAAGTATAGTATACTGCATAAATTAAGTTTAAAATGTTTAGTAAGTACCAAAAGAATACTATTTAAGCAATACTAAGGTAAAAAGAACATTTGAATTTAAAAGTATGTACAACAACTTATAATAATAACATCACAGACTTTAAAACAATATTTTTTTTTAAGAAGACATGTCTTTACTACTTGAATTTGAAACAAAATTTTTTTCATTGCATTGATGCTCTAATATTATGTGATATTAGAACTTTATTAATTTATATTACTGTATTATGTGAAATACCCAATAATAGTAAATGTGTAATAACAAATAGAATAAAAGTAACTTACCGTATAAGCACATCCCGACCCTGTAGCATAATGGGTACAGCATTTTGTTGTACTGTCATAAGTTCTTTTAACCCTAGATTTTGCTGCAAATTAGCAACACTATGTGGATGTATATCTAGATCTGAAAATGTATGTCCAGCAAAAACTTTCTCCACAATAGGCTTTATGGCTCGTTGACCAATGCGTGGTACTTGTGGGTTGTTTTTAAATAATGAAGATATCCAGCCTCCACTCCTAGGTTTCTGCTTCAATTGAAGATTATCACTAAGGTCTTGATAATTCTTGCCTTCAAACTTTCCTTTATTTTCACTAAGGTCTCGTAATTTAGCATCTAAGTCATCAGTTTTATCGGGAGTGGGCTCCGAAGTTTTAGGCACCTTAGGCGGACCGTGTGCATTGCTTATCACTGATTTATTTTTTTGTGCTAAATTTTGTGGCCTTTTCCTAGCTATAGTCTTACCAGTAAACTTTGGATTGGACACGAATTTATATTCTGATGCATTCTTTTCAATAGCTTTAACTTTTTTCTTATCCTAAAGATTAACAAGAAATTATTACACAATTAAAAGTAACTCGGTTTCTTTGTAAAAAACATCGAACATAGATCTACATACCTTTTTAGGAATTGATATATTCAATTGTAAATCATCCATTATGAACGGTTTCACTTAAATGTTTACAAATTTAATGCTCGTCGTTAATTTAGGTTAAGTGCGACCAAGCCGAGCACACTTGTTGTGATTGTTTTGACATTACTTATATTGCCACACGTTATGTTCCGAAACAAGTCTTCTTACATTACGTTTAGAAACAACGAGTTTATGGATAGAGAGTAAATTCATTAGAGAAGGATTTAAACACTTTCTGAATTGTAAAAAAACATTCAGCACAAATAATGAAACATCTGATCTAAATTATTTCTTAAAAAATACACCAGAAAAATTAAAAGTGTGAAAACGATATTTTGTACTAGTAACAGCTTGTAAATACTATTTACAGTATTTACACAGTATTACAGTTACAAACAGTAAATACTATTTACAAAGGAATTTTCAAGAAATTTTCTTGTTTTTTGTTAAGCAACTTTCTTTTAAGTATACTTTACAATTTCTTTTAAGGTTTGAAACTGCATCTTGAGTAGATATACAGGTTATTCGGCAGAACATTGAATATGAAAGGAATGCGAAAATGGGAGATAGGTGGAGTCATGAGCAACATACTCAACACCGAAGATTTCACCTTTACTATAGATTTTCTGAATTTTATTTTAAATTTCGTTTTTTGTCTCTTTTTCTAAATTTCTCAAATAATTGACTTTCCTAAGTCGCCCTTTATCGGTGCAAGTGTTTGCATTAGCTATTTTACATTAAGGGTCGCAATTAAGTAGTTTATTTACTTTCAAGGATTAGATAGCCCTCTTATAATACGTGTGAAAGTATTTTGTAAGCAATATACGTACGCATATGCACGTGCCGCGGCTCTTCAGTTGAAGCGAATTATGTTTAGACCACGTGGCGCCGCCAACGGGACGCGTGTCTGCAAAATATTCCTTTATGACTTTTGTGGGGTGGAACAAATATTTGAAATTTAAAGGCCTTTGTTTGGTGGGTGATATTCGTTATTTGTAAACAAGGAATTAAAGCCTTTATTAGGCTTAGGGTATAAACAAAAATAAGATAATTAAGTATTTCGATTTTTTGTTATATAAATTATTAAGTCAAAAGGCGTTTACATGGGTTTAATTATTTTTATTTCATTTTATTGGTTTGCCGACACTTGTTAACACAGCACAAAAACAAATTAAAAATCATTAAAAAAAAGGTATAACAATAGTGCAACAATTACAAACAGCACATAATAATAACAAAAAAAAGCTTTAACTTTTTTGAGCAAAAAGAAAGAGTGAGCACTGGTTCACACATTTCAACCCACATTCGCACTTCCATAGCTATCGATCTGTGAGGTTTTTGAGTCAACAAGACTACTTCACTTAAGGAGACAACGTTTAGGTCCATCAGGTCACTACAACTATTAACGATCTTGCAAAAACAAGTGTATGGCGAATTGGCACCAAGAACCGTCCTTCTCAGAGGTGTTATGGCTTTGCGAGGGATCAGGAGGATAGGGAGCAATTGTGGACAGTCAATTTTATGGGCCATTACCGTACATACGAACAACGCGTCATTTATGTTTTACTACACTTATCAAATGACGTCATTTTAAAATAATGTAATCCGCTAACGTAAGTATGCACTTTTGACAGTTCCACTATAAGCTAAAAAATTAGGTGCCTTCTGAAACGTTTCTGCACACCTCCAAGACGCAGTGTAGCAAAGTGCGGCTGCCAGACTACGCTACAATACTCGTATTCCAAGACGCTACGAACAAGGGCATTGTACAAAATATTTTGTGAAGCTTAAATTGAGTTCCTTATAATAAATCCGGGCAATTTTCGAAAGTCCAATCAAAGTCAGTTCAAACGTTCCAGAGATTAGTCGGATCCAGACAGACAGATAGTCATAATATTGATATTGAGAGATATTGTCAGAAGAAAAATTGTATAATTAGACTTTTCGATGTAAGTACCGTATATCCTTTTATTTGCATTTAGTAAAAAGCTGTTAATTTAAAATTACAAACAGGCACTTAATTTTTATTTATTTCTATATATTACGACAAAAGGTAGTACTAGTGTATGTATGTATGTATACATCATATTAATATGTTCAGATATGTTCATATATATATATATGTGTCGGCGGGCTGCCACGCTTTAAAACGAACGACGATACGAAAACACGTGTTCGGAATAACCTTGGTATCAAATCAGATTTCTTTATTATTAATTAGTAATAGATTGCCTCAAATTGACATTAAAAATAGATTTACACATGCTGATAGCTTTTAAAATGGGAGATCGGTTTTTGTTTTTGCGAAAGACGGTCCCCATTTCATGTCATTCACATTTTTTATGTTTTTTATCATTAATTCCATCATGATGAAGACTTGAAGATTTGAAGACTTAGAATTGAAGACTTGAAATACTTGACATTGGCAGAAAGAGCTGATCCGGCTGATTGCCATATCATCAAAAGAAGAAGAAGCTTTTAAAATAATTCAAAATGTTTGATTATCAAATTGTGACAATTTGTAATGTAAAAACCGTTTTTATTGTGCGAGGATAGGTGCTTTTTCACCACCTAGTTTTGCTATAAAAAGCCGAACGCATGCCGGAATTACATATTTTCTCACCTGTACTGTCTTAGCGATCGGACCTCCTCAGAACTTCTTCTTCTTCTTCTTCTTATATATATAT